>VZTO01008155.1:221894-409430 GCA_013400615.1 Syrrhaptes paradoxus | reverse complement strand
TCCAGTGAGGGTGACAGAGCACTGGAACAGGCTGCCCAGAGAGGTGGTGGAGTCTCCTTCTCTGGAGACATTCAAAGCCCGCCTGGATGCGTTCCTGTGTGATCTGATCTAGGTGTTCCTGCTCCGGCAGGGGGATTGGACTAGATGATCTTTCGAGGTCCCTTCCAATCCCTAACATTCTGTGATTCTGTGGAGGAGGCAGGAGAATGGGTGATGTAGAGCCAAAAAAAAGAGAGGAAGGATTTCCAAAAACCGTACCTGGCGAAACCAGCATGATGATGACTGAGATTTCTCTGGCTTAAACAGTCTTTGGATGTATGATTCAATGCAAACACCAAATGCATGTTAACAGGCACGGCTTTTATTAATTGCTGGACAGTAAGGGTCATTATTACCAAACTAACACTTTGTTTTCCTAGCTGCCTCTGGTCCATGCAGGGAACTTCAGCCATCATCACACCTTAACCTGGGGTATCTGCTTAAACCAACTCACAAAGCTGTAACCAAGCAGGAAGCGCAGCACGTGGGGCTGGTTTCAGGCACAGACAGTGCAGCCTCTGGCAGAAAACCGGCTGCTGTCCTCCTCGTTGGCTTTGCCTGCCCTACAGCCCTGCGAAACCAAGCTGGGTAGAGGGTGGGCAGGGGGATACAATTAGTGGCTCGTGCTGGGAAGAGACAAGGGGGGGGAGTTGTCCTTCCCAATCCTCCTCACACTTAACCTTCATCACCCTTCCCCTCCCACCCTCCAGCCATCAGAGCTGTGACCAAGTCCCCCCTTTGGCCCTTACCCCCTGTTTTTTTCCCCACTCCCACCTCCCCAGGCGAGGAAGGGCACCAGCCCTGCAGCCTCAGGCAGCTCCAAAACCAGCAAAGCAGCACTGCTGGAGACCCAGCCGGCATGGGGGTGCAGCTGTGACACAGCAGCATCATTAACTTCGATAATAAGACCGAGCTATAGCAAACCACCCTGGATTTGTACAGCTCCATGTTTGGGTTTGCAGCGTTCCTGACATAAATCCCTCTAGAGCTGTGTAGCTGTGAACCTTTCGGTAGTACGCATTGCATCCTGCTTGCTACGATAATAGAATCAAATCCTTCTTTATATGCTCATGATTTCAAATACATTTGGTGGGTTTGTTTGTTTTTCTAAGAAGAGCAAGGAGGAAGCTTTCATTTTATAGACAGTTTTGATGCTTTAATACATGTGTATGAGTTTTTTCTTATATTTTTCTTTTGCAGATTTGCCCATCTGTAGGTTTCATGACTGGAAACGGATGAGCAGCAAGTGGTGATTTTAATCCTAAAAGTAAATTGTAACATAATCTGTTCATTTGGTGAACTCTCTCTCAGTCTGGAAATTCACCTGAGCTATGTAAAAGGATGCTACTGAAGAGAATAGAGAGGTGAAGGTAAATTTTGCAGAAATAAATCTACTGTGTGGGGGATGCATGACTATGCTGGATGTTGTAAGATTTTCTTTGCTTCCTTGTCAGTGCTTCCTGCGGTGTCGGAGGAGGAAAGCTTGAGAGGGATGTAGCAGGGAGAGCTGCGTGCAGGGATCACACTTTCCCAGCACAGGAGAAGCTGAACATGAGGATGCACTCCAGGCATGTGCGTGCACATGGACCTTGGGCTGGGACTCCTGAGGTGGTTTCAGAGACCTACTTGAGGTGAGGATTTTAGGCACTTGTTAGATGTGAAATATGGACTGAATTTTCAGTGGGAACCATTGCTTGAAATTAGGCCATTCCTGAAGCTGTGGGGAGCCAGTACCATCCATGCTGCTCGGTTGTGGCTCTGCTGGACCCATTCAGGCAAGGAGGTTCAGCCGTGACCATGTGCTCTCTCCTGAGCTCCCATATCTCATGATGCCTCCACTCCCAAGGGCTCATGTCTACATTTTGACCTCTGGTTCAAAGTCTTCAGTCACTGCTCGCTCCCATATGGTGATTATTTCCCTCCTCTGCACTGGCTCTTTTGTTCCAGAAAGCTTTGGTAGCTTTAGGTCCCAGAGCCAGAGCTTTTGGACCCTCCAGGTGCCTGGCCCTGAATCCTGTTGCACTTTGGGGTGCCAGAGCTGCTGGGGAGGCTGCAGCCCTCAACTCTGCAGTGCCGCGCAGCTTTAGCACGTTTGGCTGTGCCCTTTGGCAGCCTTCACTTAGTGCCTTGACACCAGAGTTTTGATACTAAAAGCAGTGTTTCCTGAGAGCATCGCTTTGTTTCTTCTCTCACTGGTACAGAACTCCTCTTTCTATGAAGCACTGTGTTTTCCAAGCCTCTGTAGCAGGAGTCATCTTGCTCCAGCCATGGATTCATGGGCAGAAGATGCCAGTGGGATGCCCTGGTTGCAGCAGCTGCTCATACCACTGTGTCTGTTTAGCAAGTACAGATGGAAAATGCTGTTGTTGTCCCCTCATTAATCACTGTCCAAAACATCCAACAGAAGAGCCAGAAGGGAGCTACATTGCTGTTCCACAGCTTTGGTACCTCCTGTCACATCCTGGTTTCTGTAGGAGTGACCACACTGTCCTGAGGTGGGCTGTGGTGGCCCCTCACAACAGGCCTGTTCTGGCAACAAGTTTGGCTTAGATATAGGGACACGAAGGTTTCTCCAAGCCTAGGGGCCTCCTTATCCTTTAACTATGCTTTTCTTTTTTTTTTTTTTCCTTTTCTCCCCTTCCCTGTTGCTTGTGCAGGTGGCTGGAGTATTCTGTGAAGTTCTTCTGTTTCAGGTAGATACAGACATCTGTAACTGTCAATATCTACCAGCCCTGTCCCTCTGCCATTTTTCTTTTGTTGTTTTACACTGACTTTTACAAGTGTCTCCCTCTCAAATTTCCGGTAAAGTGAATAATACCAGCCGAGCTCGTAAATCTGTTTCCCTCTGAAGGGGGAGGAAGACACCATAGGCATGGGAATGCTGGAGGGGCTGAGGAGGACACAATTGCAATTAAGCTGAACAATTATGGCAACTTCCTCCGGTTCCTCCTCTCCTCCCCTGGCATGGCTCTCCTCCGCTGCCCACGCAGCCTTCCCAAAGAGGGTTTCCTTCAATGTTCCACTCTTTCCAAAAGCAGCAAGTTCGTCATGGGGAGTGGCCCTCAGCTTGAGGGGCTCCGTTGGTCCCCTGGCACCTCATCAGCTCAGGGTCTCATTTCTTTATTTAGCCATCTCCCCAGGAAAGGGTTTTTTTACCCCCTTTTCTGCTTTTTGCCCATGATAAAGCATCATTGTCAGGAGCGATCTCAAGGTGCTGCCTGCTCTGGTGACAGCTTCAGCTGCTATGGTTGAAGGGGACATTGACATGGTTGAAGGGGACAGGCTGCTGTGTTTGCCCTGGCACAGGCTCTTGTTACAGGAAATGCATTTGTTTGGTTTTTTTTTCTTGTGTGCAAAGCTCCTTCTTTTCAAAATCCATGAAGTAGCCGCTGCTCACGCGGCGGGGCCCAGCCTGGCTGTGCAGCCAGGAGTGGTTCATGATGAGAAATGGTCTGTCGGCTGCTGCAGGCTTGCAGCAACATAAACGTGTTGTCTGCAGGAACAACAGAGAAGCGAGGGGAGGCAGGGAGAGATTAGCCGTGAGTGGGAGGGAGAAGATATGGGGAGCGGAGGTCAGAGGAAGCGTGGGTTTAAACAAGACCAGAATGTAATGACATTGCTCTGTGATTTTTTTTTTTTAAGGCAGATAAAACTGGAAGGTTTTAGCATGGGCAAGTGTCCAGAAACTCCTTCCAACGCTAGTAAGTCATCTGTATCAGTCTGCCACCCACCTCCCATCACCGCTGCCCGTCGGGGCATCAGGGGAGTGCCGCGGAGGCGCTGGGTCGCTTGTTTCTCAGCTGTCAGATCGCGAATAGAGGTTGCTGTTCTTTCTGAGACTTCGAGTAAATTGGAGAGAAAAAAATCAGTGGGTCCTTGTCTGGCCACTGACCAAATCAAAGCCTCACTTTGGTGTGGGAAGCCTCAGAGAGAGTTTTAAGTACTGAATATTTGTCACTGACTTTGCAGGCTCCATTGCTCTTACCCCTAATCTTCCTCACTTGCTCATGCTGTGCATGCAGAGGCAGGGAGGGATGATAATGGACTTGCAGTTGTACTTGCTGTTCCCATAACAAACGGCAGGATCCTCACATAAATTGTTTGAACATGTAACACTGCCCTTATTTCTTAACGATAAGGGCTTAGAAGCTGCCCTTTTCCAAAATGAAAGAAATGAACCAAATGTTATCTCTTTGTTTTAAAAAATGATCCCTGCAACTACAACAACAAAAAGCCATTACAATGGTCCTTAAAGGTCTTGCAAGCTTTTATGGGAGATATTTTCCACTCACCGAGTCTGGCTTCTCTCCCGTTCCCTCTCCCTCTTCCCAGCCCATGTGGCTTAAGCTTTCTAGGGCAGCTCAAGCTCCTCAACACAGCAAAGCTGAACAAGCTTGCCCTGGAGGACATGTCAGAGGTCAGACCTAGAGGGAGAAGTAACTCCTTTGGATACTGTGCCTAAAGCCAACTGCTCTAAATCTTGTTCCAGTCCCCAGAGCATCCATCGTCAATTATATATCTATACTCAGTGTTTACGCAGGTTTCTTGTTTATCATGAAATATTTACTTCTAGGCTCTGCATCTGCTGTTAAGCGCAACAGTAGTGTCTATTGTTTATGCCGAGGAAATAAAATTTCACCATAACCTTTTGGTTCTACGGCACAGATCTGTTACCTGGCTGGTGCCGGGCTCGTGCCAAGCCACAGCGAGCTGCCTGCTGACTCTTGCCTGAACCAGTGAACACAGCAGGTATACGTTTAAACCTGAAAATTTCGGAGTCTAAAGAAATAAACCCCTCTTTCTCATACATTTAATAGATCTGTGTTTATGGAGGTAGTAGGGAGAAATTTAAAAAAACAGTTTGAGCAGACACACACACGTATGCACACGCAAATGCAGGTTTGCACTGATGAGTCCGAGGTAAAAAAATGGGATGATGTGACGTCACTTTGCTGCCATCCCAAGACATAGCTTGAGCCCTTGGAGCTGGTTTTGTGATGTCTGCAACAGAAGGCCTGGAAACTTAACCCATTTGATTTCTGCATTGCCCTCCTAGCTTTAACATGCTTATGTAGGTTAATGCACGCACTCATTAACTTCCCCACTGTCAACTGCTGTTAGTGTAGCTGCTGAACGCCCTGCTGGGGGGGAGATGGATGGGCTCCTCCAGATGCCATCTTGATGCTGCTTTTTTTAGTTCAGCCCTGGGGGATGCAGATCCTAGATGGCTCTCCTGGAGCTGCGTTTGGCCATGCAAAGCAGTCTGCAGACATGCTCTTTCATTTTAGATTTCCCATTTAACAACATTCCATGCTATTCTCAGGTATATTAAGTGGAAATAATGTCTTTCCCAAAATAGATGATAGGCACAAGTGCTTCCCAGGTGGGGAAAAAGAGCCACTGAGGGCTTCAGTCGTATGGGCTGAGCCAGCTGCAGAGGTGTGACTTGGCTCCTCAGTTAAAGGAGCTCCCAGTCAGCCCTGTGCCCAATCCACTAGACCATGGCTGAAACCTGGAGCAGGCATGGGGAGGTGCTAGGAGTAGAAAAAGGAAAAAAGAGGAGGGCGATGCATGAAGGAAAAGAACGAGGCATGTGAAGGCAAAGTCCTCATCTGTCTCCAGAGGATTTATGAACTAAACGAATGGCTGCTAATAAGAGCAACTTCCTTCAGCGTGTTCTGAGTCAGGTATTTAGCATGGCTGAGTCTCAGTGATGTGCTTCCTGGCACAAAACTGTAAGGAGATGGTCAGCATCAGTATATTGGGGGCAGTGGAAAGAAGGTGGATTTAACTTAGCTTTTTGGGTGGCAAAAAGTGGGAGTATTTTATACTGTCCAGACAGGATTTAATGTATTTTTCCCTGTCTTCCTTCAGATGCATCACAAAATCAGTCTGTGCAATGAGGAGGGGGGAGAGAGAGACATCTAGAGCTGGTGCATATGGGAGGCGTGGCTGAGTGATGAAGGTTGAAAGATGCTGACCAGGCTCAGGCCACACACGAAGGGCTGGCTGCCCTTCCCTAACCATGGAGAAAGACAGACCTCGACGGGGTTGCAGCTGGAAGGGAGCACGCTCTTTTCTGCTCACGTCTGTGTGTGAGGACCATGAAACTGTGAGGTTGGTGCCATCTTCCAGAAGAAATCTCCTGTTGGCAGCTAAGGGACGCAGGTTTTGTCTGGCTTCACACAGAGTTGCTGGGAGTGCTGTGTTCCCACTGCTGAGCTAG
Organism: Syrrhaptes paradoxus; assembly: GCA_013400615.1. Taxonomy (NCBI): domain Eukaryota; kingdom Metazoa; phylum Chordata; class Aves; order Pterocliformes; family Pteroclidae; genus Syrrhaptes; species Syrrhaptes paradoxus. Next base: position 403,165 of record VZTO01008155.1, on the reverse strand, counting down.
GTTGTTAGGTGGAAAGTCTTCCAGCTGCTGGTGAGGGATGGGGGAGAGGAAAGGGGAGAGATGCTGTGTCCTGACCCACACCTACCTCCTGCTGCTTCACCTGGATCTGGCTGGGAGGAGGGAGAGCAGCGCTGTCCACCGGTGCTGCTTGGAATGTCCTCAGGGTCTCCGTACAGCGCTGCCCTGCACCAGCCCCTGTGCAGCCCAGGAGGGGACTTCCCGTGGTGTGGGGACATCCACCCATGATGGCCAGAGCAGGCAAAGGTGGCTTCTCAGTGTGCTCCGTTCAGATCTAAACTCTCCAAAGCAGCTGCAGCTGGGAGGGTGCTGGGCCTTATTTTCATCCTCACGCACCCACACCTCCCCAGTGTTTGCACAACCTCCAGCAGGCTGGGGGAGGTGAAGGCTGGACGGAGCTGTGGCATCATGAGCGCAGGGCTGTGCTCCTAGGGGAGCTGCTCCGTGCTGTCCTATTTAGGCACTTTCCATTGCCTAATTGGAGCTGCCGTGTGTCATCCAGCGGAGCACAAAGGGACGTGATGACAATTGTCACGTGCCTCTGGTCTTCCCTCTTCTCGCTGAGAGAAGCCAGGACAGAAGAGTACCTGGGTTTGTCACCCCCCAGAAAAAAACATGCAGATATGCGTGCGTGCACCCTTGGTGGCACAAGCTTAGAGGAGACACAATCAGAGTTGTGTGGAACTGGAAAGGGACAAACCTGATGCAGCCCCTCTCTGCAGGCTGGGCTGGGAGGCAGCTCGGTCCCCATCCCGTTCCCCTCTGCACTGCAGCCAGCGAGCACAAACACCGGGGCTGTGAGGACACCCAGCAGGCCAGCGCTTACTCGTTTTGCACGGTGGATTTTGCTGTTTTCTCAGAGCAGGAATGCCGCCTGCTCGCTCACCTCCTCTCGTGCAGCTGCGCCCCTCTGTCCCAGCCCCAGCTGCTACAGCTTAGCTCTGCCTCAAAACACATTCTTGTGTTGGGTGCAGTGCCTCTGCGCTCTCAGATGGAGATTGGCTTTTAGCTGCCTCTGCCTGCATGGCATCTGCTTCCCTTTGCCTTTTTAATCCTCTGCATTTTCCATAACCTAAAATAAACCAGTAACAAATCTGGGATGCACTCCTCCAGCCAAGGGGCAGATCTGGGGCTGTGGCATTTTGCACCACTGTGATTTCTGCAGCAGTCCTGATACCTTTCCCTTGTCTTTTTTTTTGTTTGTTTTTTTTTTTTTTGGTTATACAGAAGACTTGCAAGAAATGTATTCCTATGTCAGTAATATTCAAAGGCAAAAAGAAAACCTGCCAGAAGAGAGCCTTAAAAGTCTGACATATTATCATTCAGAGGAGAATATTCAGTTGAATTATGCTGGAAATTTTTCAATAAATAAATTCTACAGACTTTTAAGAGAGAGCTTTTAGATTAATGGAAATATTAAATTAAAATTCATCCCATTAAGCCATCAATTCCATTGTCATTGCAGCATCATGTGTTTAATGTCAATGACACGCACAAATAAAAAGGAAGAAACCTATTTGTCTTATTGTGCCAAAAGCCGAGTACGATCTGTTGTGGAAAGTTAAATACAAGCCAGAGTGGGCACTAGGCAGGGTCAACAGAGACATGGTTAAAATGCACTTTGCAGAGGGTGTATTGCACAGTACCGTGTATGGAAATGATAAGAAACATGTCTGGGCATGTATTTTCAATGAACTGATTTATTTTTTTTTTTGCCTTCTAGTGACTTCAGGAGGAGGCCTTCTGCAGCTTAAAGGCTCTGTCCCTTTGTTTTTGGAGCCTTGCATAGAGGACAGTGGATCCCAGACTCCAGCTGGGACACGTCCCAGGCTCACTCTTGTGCCAAGATGACACTGGGAAGCTTGGAGGGGAGCTGCCAAATTCAAACCATGTCTTGAGCTCTCTGCACTTCCAAGATGAGCTCTCAAAACAGCAGGTTTCATGCCATCTGCATCAGGACCTTCTGCTTCCAACCAGGCTGGACAACTCTGGGCCTTTTGGAGTCTCCAATTCCCATCCTGGCGAGGGGACAGTGGCAGAGGGACAGGTGAGTGAAGGGGAAAAGATAACTGACTTCCTCTTATTCCTTTTGGTATGATTTATGCTGGATTGAAAGGGGGGAGGCAGCAGAGAAGCTTTCTACATTTTCTGGTGTGTCACTTGTCAGCAGGTGACAGGGCTTTTGCTTGGGGTGGACGTGAGCTTGGCTGATCTCCCACTGTAGGGGTTTTTGTCTTGAGCCACACACCGTGGGGCAGGTATGTGTCCTTGGGGGTCACCCTGGGTGTAGGGTCTGCTGCTGGTGCCCTGGGAAGCAGATGGCAGGAGCATCCCAGAGGAGGTGGGTCTCCAGCAGGTGGGAAGGACTGTGTCACTCTTGGGAAGAGTGGCTCCTAGTAGCAGGGCCATGGGGTGCAAAGGCAGATTAGGCTGGCCCAGGTGAGAGCTGCCACATCACAGCCACCGGTGCTGCGTTGCATCCCCACCCCTGAGAGTCTGCTCGGGCTTCTAATGAGAGCTGTTGTGTTGCGGTGCACTGGGGTGCCTCATGGTTCTCCCCAGTGCTGCTCTGGAGAGCCTGGCTGTCCTTCTGGTGTCCAGATGCAGATAGCATCGGGGATTTTCCTGAATCCTTGCTGGAAAGCAGGTGACCTGCCAATCCGGGGGACAGAGACCAGCATTTATAGCATTGCTTATGAACACAGCCCCAACAAAGTTCAAGTCTGAGGGCTTTACATGGGCTTGAGATGGATTTCAAGGCAGCACCTAAATGTGCCTATCTGTAGTGAAGCCACTTAGTGACTCAGTTCAGGCTCCAGTCCACGGACTGAAGCATGTTATTCAACAAAATAAGCCAGGACAGAGACTGAAAGGCAAGAGGGATCATTGCCCATTGGTATCTTCCATACCCCAAAACCTGGGAAGAAAGTTTGACCTGGAGCTTGTTCCTGACTTCTCGGTCTGTGCAGCAACGTGTCAGGAAAGGTACTGGGTCAGATTCCATAGCCCTGTGGGGTTTGGAGAATGTTTGTAGTAAATGGAGAAAGGACTCAGTTTGAAGCTTGAGGTGGCTTTAAGTGAACAGAGAGCCCAAGTAGGTCACTAGCACATCCCTGGGTTTCTTGTGCCCTCTTCTCAGGCTTTGCTATGCAAAATGAACAGTGCTTTTCCTGCTGAGACTAAGAATACCTTCCAGGCCAAGTTACAAGGTCAAGCCATCCATTTGGCCTTTGCCATCTATACGAATTAACTGTCTTCAGCACAAATTTGAAACAGTGCAAAGGCATCCCTGTTGGAACATGTTTTGAGAAGAGCTTCAGGAGCACTGAACGTATCACCACTTGTACAGAGGCAGTGTTCCCAGGCATTTCACTGCAATTGCTATTTAGGCCCAGTTACCACAGTGGCTTCCCAGTCTCTCTTTTGTTTCCAGGTTACTCCTTTGCCACAGAATGAGTATTTATTTTTCACCAGCAGCAAAAGATGTCTTTTCCTTGGATTCCCTTGAGTGTTCCTTGCTTATGGTCAATAAAAGAGAAGTTCACAGCAAGTCTGAAGTTCACAGTCTACGTGGTGTCATGCTTACTTTTCTCTAGTTCTGCTTCTCAGCCTCCTGAGGTAGGGGTGGGCTTCTCTCAGTGGTACTGGAGTGTCCAGTGGGTTTTGTTCCTTTTTTTTCTTGCCTTCAGCAAAAGGCTTTATAAAGGCCCTTTTCCACATTCTCATGAAATTGTTTTTGCTTTCATCTTTCCCTCCTGCTCCCCTCAGGTCCTTGGTCTTGGTTCAAAGGGACCTTGTGCCAGCAGATTTCACACCTGGTACAACCCAGGAACAATTCACTCCCAGGGAAAGAATGGGCAGTTTGTACGTTCCCATCATCACCAAGGGCTGCCTGCAACAAAAAATAGCTCAAGGTTTCTGGGCTCCCTTCTCCCACAACAAAATTAGCCTGTGGGCAGATGTACAACCAGTACATCTCTGTTTGTCTTGGCCATGAGCCCTCCACAGCCAGTATTGTCTTCTTTGGGAAACTAGCGAATTGCTTTGTATTACCCTCTGCTTCCCTGCACTCGGACTGTCTGCTTGGCAGGACACAGTATGCTCAGTGCAGTCGCAGGGTGAATTTAGCCCTTTCCTTTCTAGCAGAGCCTTTTCTCCATCCAGCCTCTCTCTTTCGGCTGTTGCCACTCTTCACCCTTGCAGTGGAAGCCCTCCTTCTGGGCTGTGTTGGTGTGTACGGACTGTTTCTCATTTGAGAAATGGGCATGGCAATAGTTCCATCTCTCCTATGGGTGCTCTGAAGAAAATATGTTGGATTATGCTAACCTCTGGTCGGTATGATTGGTATATGTGATTACTGCATGTCAGCCAGGTAGATGTATGTAGGAGGCAGTTCAGGATGCTAAAGGGGCCCTTCTCGCCGTGGGACAACTCATCGTTAAATGCTCGGTGGTGACTTTGACCTGAGAGCAGGGGCAGACCTTGCACTTCACTGGTTCACCAGGAATTCCTGTCCCTCTTGAGAGCAGGAAAATATCTCCTGGGGGTCACACAGTGGTGCAGGGCCCATGTCCCATGGGGGAAGGGTTTGGACTCCATCCAGTACATCTCCAGAGCAGTCACTGGTAATCATTGCTAATCCAGTGAGGGTAATAAGTAGGTATGGACTCCTGCATGGATTTATTGGTCTGAGGGGATGCCACTAGCAGAGATAAAGCGAGGGACAATATTTACCAGAAATAAATGTTGACATTTACGGAAACCTACAGTGTGTGTTCACATCTATTTTGGATGTTTTCGTGAGAGCTACCTGGGAAGCCTCCATTATGGGTATATTTCCTAAAGGGTAATAAGTTTTTCTTTTAAGCTAATATTCTAAAGGGATAGATTAAATTAAAGCTTCATTTAAAAACTATTTCTCCTGGAAGGTGAATAATATTTTTTCACTTACACTGCTGCAGTCCATCATAATGTGTTTATTTGCATGTGTAATTTGGCTATCTGGCATTACTTCAAACTCAGTATTGTTCATTTCTGATGAGTAAAAAACAATTTAGGCCCTGGTCCTTTACATTAATCTCATAAATTAATATCACTGGATAAAATCTTGCCCCTACTGATGTTGACAGCAAAACTGCCATGGATGTCATTGGGGCCAGGGCTTCACCTGCCACTTGTATGCTTAAACACCCATCTAAGGGTTTGCTGAGTCCACATTTTACTGACCTGCTGTGTGCCAGGGGCTCTCCTCACGTCCATCCAGCCGCTCCTGTCCTCCAATAGTAATGTGAACACCTCAGGAGAACAAGTCTGTTGAAAAAAAGTCCAAGTCCTGTTGCAAAAATCCTGACCTGCTTTTCATCTTCCAAGAGTTGAACAGGTTAATGGAATGAAATCTAGGCTGTCCACGCTGTTTGCACGTGGTGGTTACTCAGGGTCAGTGTTTCCCTGTGCAGTCAGGCAGGGATTGATTTTTGTTTGTGTAGGTCTATCTTGCAGCAACAGAGAAACATGGGAAAATCTGATATGGAAAAAGCTGGCAAGGGAAACTGTTGAGTCTTTTAGGGCTAGTATATATGCATGCATTTAATGAGTAGTATATTATGTAGCCCAGAAAAAAAATATATTGGAACATGTCAGAATTGTGCAGTGAAACATTGGGATACGGATGGATGGTGTTTCCTGACTGTATAAATATCCTTTGTGGTTGGCTTGAGTTTATTTTATCTTTTTATTTTTCATTCCAGCTATTCAGTAGGGGGTTTTGGGTTTCCTGGATTCTGCAGAGGATCAGTCATTTTCTCCCTGTGGCATTCTCAGCAGAGCATCTTCATTCCGTACATATTCGCAGCTGACTGGGTGCACTGAAGTGCTCGTATTCTTTTTGTTTCCTAAAAAACTTAGCTGTAGAGAGGAAAATAAAAAAAAAGAGGGTCAGCTAACTGGGCAGGTCCCTGTAGGGAACTCAAGGACCTTGCTTTTGTTGAAATTGCTTGGAGCTTCATGATGTTAATCTCTTCCACCTGATAAGTTAGCCAGATACAAGAGGTCATGGTTAGTTTTCACTGAAAGGAGAAAGTGGTTGGGTTTGTTGTTTGTGGTTTTTTTTTTTTTTTAATGCAGGATGGGCTTCTTTACAAAAACACACAATTCCTAACCACAGCCAGAAACAAAGTGCAAATGACAGAGTCTTTGCGCCCAGCTTTCTGCCAGCACTAACACAAAATGGCTTTTTTTTTTTTTTTTTTTTTTNTTTTTTTTTTTTTTTGGTCTGTCCTGGTCATAAATTCCCAGTTCTTGTTTCCTTTTTTTTATGTTCTCTGCTTCCCTGCACTATTGCCACTCTGCTGCAGACACAAAGCAATAACCAGAGAAGCTCTCCCCTTTCCTCACCTGCATTTAGGATGGAAGCAGGGAAGAGTCCTTCGCAAGGGCTGTCTGTGAAGGACAGCAACTGCATCCAAACAGCAAGAATCTCTGTGTGCGAAGCAGAGATCGTCTTCCCTCTGCTTCCAACAGCACTTGCCTACTCTGCAAATTAATCTTTGGATGCCTGAAGATGGGCACCCAGAAAATGAGGTACAGACAGTGGCAGTGTGTGACAAATGTAGATTAGCAGCAATCTGTCACAGCCAGGGATGGTATCCATTTCTGAACTCACAGGAAAGAAATACTCATTGACATTAGTGGGAGCATTATGGGGGCCTGGCTTGCCCACAGTTACTATATTAAATGACCTGTAACTCTAAAGGTCTTGGATGAAATTTATTATTTTGCACCCAGCACATCAGTTTGCAGTGACATTTAGCTCAAGACAAACTCTGAAAAAGTGATAAGCTAGTGGGAAGCAGAGGAGGAAAAAAAAAAGAATAAATCTAGGTAATTTTATTAATGATCTTTTAGTTTAAATACCTGTGGGTAATTTTGTTCTCATTCCATAGAAGCAGCCCTCTTTTGCAGAAGAAATCGCAGATCCCATAGTTTCCAAAACAAAGCAGGCTCTAATGAGATTTTATTGTGGAAACACTACTAAGTAAAGAGAAATTCCGTCTTGTTGCTCATCACTGATATAGCTACTTGGCTGAACTGCCAGAATTTCCTAGTAGTCTGTTGATCTGTTGATGGTGCTAGTTAAGAATAGTGCCCCCTCTGCTTTCTCCAGGCATATGTCTGTGTTGACGTGTATGTGAAACGGCTTCTTCAAACACTGGGCTATTGCTTTTTCAGGTTGGGAAGTAAAATGGAAAGCACATTCACTCCTTAATATAGAAAGAAAAATGGAAATGTTATTTTAAAATACTTAAAGTGGTTAAAATAGCAATCAGCACGTAGTGAGTTTGGTCCATTTTTTAAAAGCAGCCCCCCGATGGCAGGTGAATTACAGGCCATCGCACTTGGAGCCGGTCTTGATGAGATTTCATGGCTCTTTCATTCATTTATGGTAATGCATCAAATTATGCTTTAAGAAAGTTAGAAATGAAGACAAGAGATGCTGCTTGTTTAAAAGTATTTTGCATAAATGCAGTGACTTTTAATTTTGGGTAATGGCAGAGATTGATAATGCAGTCTAGAAGTGAATAAAATGCTGGCATATCCTCTGCAAGCTTTTCTCTCACTGATAAATATCCTTGCTGCCACTGGTATGTGTGTCTTTGTCCAGCTTTGTCCAGCTGTGTGCTGCAGTACAGAGCCATCATTTTATTCTTTGGGCGGATAAAATTCCTGAATGTATAGGCCAGTAATTTGTTATGCTTAGTGGACAGAGATTTCTGAATGTTGTGTGGAAATAACAGGATAGTGAAAAGAGATTTGGATAGTCTAATGATCAAGATCAACACGTATTGGAGCACTTATTGTTCAGTATTTTGCTGGGTTTTTTCCTAGCTAATGCTTCAGACATATATATAAGTAATAACTAAGATATGCTTTCATAACTGCAGATGGCAACCCTGCAAGGATTGTACTGCACTTTTGGCAAGATATTTTCTCCAAAACCAGTTGTTTAGAAAAATAATGAATGATTTGACTTGTGCTTCTACAAACAAAAGACACTGAAATTATTACTTTCTTTTTTCTTTTTAGGTGTTTTGTTTAGAAGCCTGTTTTTTGTGATATTCCTCCCTCTAACTCAGTTCGATAACTGTGTTACAATGCTCTCTGTTTGACAAGTCTTCTGCAATACCCTTCAGAGAAATGGTGGCTGAAAGGAGTCTGGGAAAGTACGCAGGGCCGTGAGAGCATTTTTCCTATTTTCTGGGCCTGCTTGTCATGAGGAGTCGGTGCAACAAGGGAGATTTCCCTTCCCTGGTCCCTCTCTGCTCACAGGTATTTTGAAAGTAGCGACAGAAGTGCCACAGGGCCGGTGCAGAACCCCACTGCACAGCGAGGCACTGGGACTGCATCTGTCCATCCCCACGTGAAGGTGTGGCCCCTAATGCCTTGGGTCAGCTTTTCGGAGCAGCGGTGACACCCAGGTCCATAGGGGTCTCACATTCTTGGGTGGTCTGGGACTTGCTGCACCCCTGCAGCCCCCCCAAAACAATAACCCCAGCCCGTATACGGAGGTTGGGTGATGAACATTCAAGTGCTGACGGCGATGAGATGCTGCTGTATCTGGAGGCTCAGCAGTGCCCTGTTAACCAAGAACAAGCTCAAGGTCTTGATGTGCCATAGCAGGGGCCAAAGTGCACGTCAGTGATTAAAAGCAAGCGTTGCTTGTGGTAGCTCATAACTATAACACTCGGTGTCTTGCTCCTTCCCGGTAGACCTAGGCACCAGGCAGTTTTAAGTCCATTTTAATACTGTTATATCTATGACTGAAATAATAATATTTATGCAGGGTAGTTTTTCAAGAAGCTTAATGGATGTGAAAACAAGTTCCTGGGTTTTCCCCTTTCATGGAAGCAAGCTGAAGGTCAGATTTACAACATTTCAAGCTACATTCTGTGCTCATTTACACAGCTGTAATCTTGAGTTATGCCACCGAGGACAAGCAATTGCTCCAGACTTACAGGGATATAACTGACAGCAGAATTTAGCTCCAAAGCTTGACAGCAAAGGAGCTGTGAGGGCGGAATTTGGTGTTTGTGAAGTAGCTTGTGTATATTCAAGGAATGCTAGAGCCCAAAGATTTATTAGTAGTGTTCCACAGCATTATTGAAATTAGGCTTAATTATCTGTGTAATTTGCTGGAACCAGCATTTTAGCATTTTTGATCAAGTGTATGCCATTAATTTTAAAAAGAGATGTACCAGCCTGCTCTCAAAAAACGAAATGAAGAGATTTAAAAAGAAAACCCGTGATTTCTAAGCTGCATGTTTCAAAAGCTTTGACTGTTGTTGTTGGTTGAGTCCCTCTGTCCACTTCACAAACAAACAGTCCCTTCACAGTTTATCCATATGGAAGAAAGTTCACATCACCCCAGAGAGTTATTCTAGCAAGCAGGGAAAGGAAACGTCTCCTTGTTCCCAGGCTTGCCGAGCTCTGCCATTGCTCTCCCTCCTGCCCTTGCTCCAGCCCCATGAACACCGCCTGGAAACGGTGCTGGCTGTCCTTGGGGGAAGAGCGGAGCTGTGAGCACTAACCCACCCCTTCCTTTGCAGCGATGGAAGTGCAAGGCTGCTGTTCAGACCTGTACCCCGACCTCTCCACTCAGATGGACTCCACAGGTACTTCTGGGTTTGGAGGTACCAGCTCCACACCTCCACCTCTGCTTCTGCACTGAGCTCTTTTCCAACCTTAATGATTCTGTGATTCTTGCCAGCCCCCTGGTGAGGTGTAGCCCCTGGTTGCCTGAGCTGCTAGCAACGAGGGATGTTCTTGTGCTGAGAACAGCACCCACACCAAGGCGCAGGGGACTTTGCTTTTCTCCTGGTTTCTGTGGAAACTCTGGAGAAGACCCTTAGACACTCTCTTTGTTGTGTATTAAATGTCAATAATGTTGCTTTCCTCTTTCCAAAAGAGTGCTTTGAGGATACAGTCACTAATGTGTATGAATAGCTAGAAGCCTACATGAACATCGTAACGTCAAGGGCTAGAGGACTGCTAACACAGCCGGGTTATTAGCTGTCATTTTGCCAAACCTCTGCCCGAGCAAGCCTGTTTTCAGGACAGCTGCTAAGTGGTGGTTTTCTGTGGTCAGCACTTCTCTCGTTCAGATTTTTATTTCAGTTTTTTTTCCCTTTATACTTCTCACTCCCTGCCTCCGTGTAGGTCTCCAGCGGCACTGAGGTGCCCAGCACGTCATTTTGGGGGCAAGCAGTAAATATGAAAGGGGGGGATGCCGTTAGTGAAATGTTCTACACCCTGGCTCAACTGCCAGAGAAGCATCAGCTCAGACTTTCCCAGCAAATGATTAACTTTTGTTTGTGCAGGGAATGGAGCTGCGGTAAGAATGCAATTAATTATGCCGGCAGCCCAGCCAGGCCGGCAGTCAGCAGCGCTCTCACTTGCAGCTTCTGGCTCTGCAGGTCTGATTTGAGAGTAACTAATTAAACGCAGGTGCAGGCTAGAAGACTTCTTGAATTAATACACAGTGTCTTCTTTTCTGTGTTCCCAGGCATTTGTAGCTCACAAGAGAAGAGCAGGCGCTTGATGCTACAAATAATAGAAGAGTGCTGATGATGGAGGTAATTAATCCTTTATCATTCTGGTGTGATAGGCTGCTGCTAGGGCTGTCATTCAAGTACTTCTCATGCAAAAAAACCTGTCTCGAAGGTGAAAGAATACAGCGTAGGTGAAAGACTGAATAGCGTTTTAATGGATTTTCTGGTGTTACGGGTACAGATACGTCTTCAGGTTTTTGGCAAGACTGTCAAGAGCTGGTAGTTAAAACTCAAGACTGGATATTCACTGTGCTGTGTTCTGGGCTCTGTCTTTGACTCGTCAAGACAATTTGAGCAGGCAGCAGCTTAAAATGAAAATTCAGGCAGGTTCAAATGACACACAGACATGGAAGAGAAACACAAGGCCATAACTGTGGCTCACTGTGGGCTTGCTTTGCTCTTCCACTACTTCCTGGACATCCTCAGTTGGCCACTGCCAGTGACAAGCTACCGACTTCAGTGGCCCTGAGGTTAATCCCAGAGCTGTTCCTCCAGATGGTGCAGAAGGGGATGGTTTTGCCATAAGGGAGACTGGCTTTGAGTGGAGGTAACACAGATGTCTAAGGAGCTGCATAAATAGCAAATACTATTTTGGGTTATTTATTACAAATAACAAACGCTGCAAAATGGTGTTTGTTGCTGGTGACTTTCTATTGCCCAAATAAGGATCCTTCCTGGTTCAAATCGAACTCCAGAACTCAAATATCTTTTCCAGTTAAAATTGAGGGTAAGTTATGATAACGTTGGCCTTCTGCTCTCTCTGGTGTCATTTACTTGCTTGTAATACCCCTTCCTCCCAGATGCAGGAATTCAGTGATTTTATGAGATGGCAAGGAGGACATAACCTTCTGCGGTAGAAGTCCCATGGAGTGCCAAGCCTTAGGACACTTCAGCCTCAACATAGAAAGAAAAACCCCAAAATATAATGTATGTGTTTATTTTAAAGATAGTAGCGATATCATACCCTTCTTGTTACTTCATGATGAAAATGGTTCAAAGGTATTAGGAATGTTTATAATGAGAAAATAATGCTGAGTCTAATAAATGGATCAGATAGGACAGAGCATGTTCTATTCAGTGTGGGAACCAAACACTGCCATATTGTACAGATTTGCTGATCTGGAAGAATTGTACTTGCCTCACGGAATGCAGCTTGAAAGCTGAGTGCATGAATATGACAGTTTTTGGGGTTTTAATGTGGAGAATTTTAAGGCCGAGAGATTGTTTGGAGAGTTTTCTAAGGGATTATGATCAACCTACATAAATTCTGGAAATTGGCAATAATTTATTATCTTGCCATATTTTCCAGTGGCTTTTGTTTTCCTTGCGTCACAATTCTTAACCCATTAGAGGCAAATTGTATTCAAGTATTTAGATTAGGGTTGTACTCTGCTACGGAATTTAATGCTTACCCCATGTTAGGGGAATGGCTGAGGGCAGTTCTTAGGGTGAGGATGTTTTTTTGATTCTTGTTTTCCTCTTTGCTGGTTACCTGTGGCTCTGCAGGAAATTTTACATGGTGAAGCATTTTCCCTCACTGGGTGCATAAAAAGTTTGAAAAAATGCTTTTCTACCGCTGTTTGTATTTTACAACAGCAAGAATCCTCGCTGACCCACTCCTGACTGTGGATCCTGGTGGGAGAGAGGTTGGGAAGGGTTGAGGCCCTAAATTACTGTGCACCTCATTGGAAATTTAGTGGTAGGGGGTGTGTGTGTGCATAACCACGTGTTGTGCCGGTAACAAGTATGATTTTTTTTCTGCCTCTGAAATTTCCAGGAAGCTGCTCTTTGCTTCTGACAGTTGCTACAGAGGCGACTGCAGCAGCGAGATGTTTTTTGTTCATGTCTCCTTGTCTTCATTAATTTCCAGTGTGTCATTTCAGCTGAAAATACGCGGTTGCTGTTAATGTGTTCAAAGGCATGATGTTGGCTAGGCAGCTATTTATATCACAGTAAATATTTGAAGAGGAGGTGTGTTATTTTTAGCCCCAACTACAACGTATTATTGGGATTTATAGGCCTGAAATATGTTGTCTAACATGTGATCATTTGTTACCTTTACAGTTTCCTGAGGGTTTTTTTCCATTTTCCTTCATAATTTGAACCGGAGAGGTGGCGATTCAGAGAGTGTTGGTATGAACTGGTGCACATAAGCTGCATAGTAGGGGGGAAACGTCAAGCCTCAAATCACGGGTCCCATGCTGATGGGGGAGGCTGCAGCCACTGAAGCAAGAAACCCAGGAAGGCTGTGCAAATACGTGAACGTACAAATGGATCTCAAAGCCGTGATTTTCATATTCCAGCAATCACTGCCATAGAAGTGCATGACTGACAGCACAAAAGACTTAGATTTACTGTAGAGAGATGCAAATTGATAAGCCAGTAGACAGCCATCATTCTTCCTTTATTCTCTCTCTGTATCCCATGTCTTTCTCTGCTGGCATAATCAAAGCTGACATAGTGCATGCTCTGCTAAGTTACATTTTTCGTAATTGTAAGACAGTACATGAGATCTGAGGGTGTTAGTCAGGAAATGGCACAAAGCTCACTGAAATACAGGTTTTCAGAGTGATCCTCTGATAATATTGTTTTTCACATAGATTCTTGATACTCAGGCTCTACATCTACGTCTTTAAGCTGTCTGAGTACTTATAGAAGGGATAAGGACAGTGGAAAAAAATGAGGGAGCTTTTCCTTTTATGCCCAAGAAAATGTACAAAGTATGAGACACTCATTTTTCTTCCCCCTCACTCTCAGCTGAGTCTGAAGCATTTTGCTGCACCATACATGTTCCTAAAAAAATGGTGGTGAGGGCTGACTTAGGGGAAAGAGGTAAAAGAAGTCAGGAAACCAAACCAGAAATCATCCAGAAAGACCTAAAAGTGCAATCTTAGCACTGACTGGTGTGTCACACCTCTCGTGTCTTGAGTCCAAAGGGTCCTGTTCCACTGACCATCCCATTATGCTCAGCTGCCTCTGACTTGAACTGCAACATTATTAGATCTAAAGAGAATGGACTATGAGATACAATAGAGTTGTTGTGATGCAGATACGCTTGGAAATCTAATTTTTCCTCAGGTCTGAAAAAGTATGGTGAAATTTGAACACTAATATTGCAGCTCTTTGACCTCAAATACATACACTGAAAATTCAGATCCCATCTGGATTTGGTGAACGTGAAACTTGGAAGAAGGCAAATGAATGAAGCTTTCCTCGCTCTGGAGCTCCAGCAGGGAGGTGCTGAAGACCTTCCAGACAAATCCCAAGGCTGTGAGTAATTTTCCACATACTTCCATTTAAAAATTCTCTAGCATCTTTATTGAAATAATCAAAAGAGCAAAGAGAAAGAAAAATAACATTTGGATTTTTTTACTCTAGTCATATTGGATTGAAAATAGTAGGGAACGTGGGATTATCTCACTTGGTAAGGGAGAGATTATTGCTTTGCATCCAAACACTGTTGTCTCTTTCCATGTCAGCCTCCCTCAGCAGTATTTGCACTTCCAGAAACAAACTGAGTAACCTATAGTTACACTTAATGGATGTTTATGTGCAGGCCTTGTCTTCTCGCTGGTGCATGGGATCACCATGTGGGCATGTTTCTGTACAGTACAGGTGCATAGGCTACAGGCCCATAAACAGTAAGTGGGATGAGCTGTATACTTTTGCACGTAAAAGTTGATAGCGTAGTCTCCTATTTAGCCAGAATGCAGCTCAAGCTCTTCCTTCTGCCTTTGCTAAACCTGGGCTGCCTTCCGTGCTTGTGTCAGTCCCCTCCACAAAGACAGGCAAAACCTCCCTGCGTGACAGTGTGGGTTAATTAATTTATTGCTGTGAAGGAGATCATAGAGCCATTGGCAGATACCAAAGCAGAACAAGTCCTTGTTACTTGCAGAAAGACTGATATTTGCTTTGACCTACAGACCCCTGCCCCTTTGCCTAGGTGGATTCCCACAGACTACAGCACTGGCTTTGCTCACCAGGGTCCAGACTCACGGTATCTCAAGTCTTGCTTTGCCTCACCTACTCGCACGTGCAATGAGCACAAGGTGGAAAGAAAGGTATTTCTCTCCCTTTCATCTTTAAAACCGGGAACTTCTTACATCCAGTAGCTCCTCTGCTTAAATATAGCTAACAGGTAGTTGCAAAGAGGCAGAATGGATTAATTTTTATTTTTCTTTAAACAATTAACTCACGTGCTAGTATCATGAGTCTGTTTGTGCTAAATTGCCTCTGTAATTGATGGAGAAAGAGAAATGCTTCTGAAGAGAGATTTAGATCTTAGGCACCTCTGGAAGTTCCTGATGCAGATGGTACTTGATTTCAGCATCTCAATTTTAGATGCTCCCAATTAAGCAGGGTGAACCTAGTGCTCTTCATGGTGCTGGGAGCTTGCTGAGAAGATGTAAGGAAAGGTGTTGCTGGTCATGCACTCCTGTCAAAAGGCAGCTGCTTGTCTTATGGCAACTCATGGAGTTATGAAAGAAGGAAAAGAGTCCAAATATTTTTGGCTAGAACTAGTGAATAAAGCAGAATGTTGAACTACTAATTACTTCGGTGAGGGCAGTGGTCTGAAATATTTTTAGAGATCAACCCCAGGCGACTCACATCTGTCCGAGTGCTGTTTGCATCTTTCACTTGCATGCATTGATGCATTATTGCTCTTGTCATTGTAGGACTTGCCACTGGAAACTGACTTTTTGGGGGGATTATAGAGGGTACTTTGGAAAAGGACAGAAAGTTCTCTATAATTCTTGCAGTGCACACATAGCTCTGCAAGAGCTGCCCAAATGGACACCTCAAAAACAATTCTGCATAGGTTACTGAAAAACTCTTTGGAATAGCTATGCTGACTTGCTCTGAGTACAGATTAGTTTCAAGTGCAGGAAGAAAAGATGCAAAATCTTATTACCAATTTCCTAGGCCATCCAATTCACAGGACACTCATGCCAAAAATGTGTTTACTGGGCTATTTTCTTAACAGGGTCATTATGTTTCCTTCAAAGTAATTCTTAAAGAAAGGGTTTATTTCTTCACATTTTTTCTTGTCTGTTTCTCTGGCAGAAATAGGCCTTTGGGAGCTTCTTAGGAGTGAAAGTGTAAGAAAACCATCTTCCAGAATGTGTGCTGCATGTCTGCTGCTGTATATTCCTTCAGAATTTGCTTTTAAAATGCATGTTGATTACAAAATAAACCCGAATGAGCCATTATACTCTGGTGTGTAATTATGTATTTAGGACACATACTACACACAGCTTTAAAAGAAACCTGTGTGGAAACAAACTGCATTACATTTGCAGTACCTGAAGGTAGTTGAAGAGCAACACCTCAAACCTTTCAAAACACTGGAGTAATTTATACCGTTTTCACAGCATCACAGAATCACAGAATGTTAGGGATTGGAAGGGACCTCGAAAGATCATCTAGTCCAATCCCCCTGCCGGAGCAGGAACACCTAGATCAGATCGCACAGGAACAAGTTTTCTGAAGTAATTCTCTCCCAAGCCTCAGATTCCAGCAAAGGAGTTGTAGAGGTCTCAATATAGCATAAAGGACCTGGGCTCAGCCCTGAAGTAGATTTAGTGCTCCTGTGTGGCATACGCAGCATTGCTGGCCTTCGCGAGGGAGCGTTTCGTGGGTCCAACATACTGTGTTGAGAGTGAAAACGTGTGCTGGGGAGAGAGGCACTCCCCAGCTCAGGGGTGGAACCCAACCTTCTGTGTCTCCAAAGATTAGTGAGGAGCAGGGATTTAAGTTTGGGACAAATGGTGGTGGTATTTACCTGAGACAGGTGTGCACCTATACGGCTGGCCAAGAAGATGGAAAGGTCTCTGGCCTCTTGTTTCAGGGATTCAGACTGCCACTGGAGCACTGCAGTTCATCTCCCCAGCTTTGACAGTGTTCTGCCACATATTCTTCCTCTTTAGCTGGTACTTGCCAAAATACCTGTCTCTTGGGGGGCTGATCGTTGCAAGCAGCCATGTGTAAGAACAGTGGCAGCAGGCACCCGTAAGGAAGCCATGCACCTGCCTGGGTTGAGGGTACGGAGCAATATCAAGCGCGCTTTCCTGCCTTGAGACAGCGGCCCCCGCACTGAATCTACAGAATGCCTTTCTCTGCACAGTGCAGTTGGAAATGTTGAGTCGCACTTATTAGCACTGGCACATATAAAGCAGAGCTGCAGTAAACGAGTTCAGTGTCCTGAGGATTTGAGGGCTGGGGTGTTGTTTTGCCTTTTCTGGAGATAAGCACTCAAGAGACTTGCATTAAACCTGGGACTTTGCAGATCCTTACGCTGATTCTGCCACTTATTTATTGTTTGGCCTCAGGCTAGTCACTTAACCTCTTGCCACCCTAATTTCCCCATCTGGAAAATTATATTTACTTACTTCTCCTGAGGATTGCATGGGGCTTAATGAATGCCTGTAAGGGATTTGGAGATCCTCAGATCTGAAATGATACAGGACTGCGAAAGATTCACTGCACACACAGGGAGGAGGGAGCGAGCACCCAGGCAGCAGAGCCTGCCTGCACCGCTGGCCTGGAACGGAGTCGGAAAGCGTAAATCAGCAGGGCAGGATCCTACTGCCTGTTTGTAGATGAACTCCTCTTCCTTGTGGCCTTTTCAGATTCGCTGGAAGAAAAAGGAGGCAAGTGACTGAACGGAGAGGAGGGCAGCTGAGGTTAACTGCTTTCTCCTGTTGGTCCCCTGGATCTTCTTGTCACTGTGATAACAGCTGGATCTCCCAGGAAGGTAATGATCTTCCCGGATACTCCATCTTGCTGCAGGCTATTAGCAAAGCCTGGCAGCCCCTTTGCTGCCTATTTCTTTAGCAGGGAAAAATGAGTCTCTGACCAAGAAAAAAAAAACAAACCTCCTCCATATAATTAAGCAGAATTAGAATGAGGCCTGTGCCTTTGCTGATGAACTTCAGTGAAAGCAGATGGTCACAATGGTATTAAAAACTAAAGACTTCAGTCAAGCTTTTAATTGAAAACAATTGGACCCTGCTGGATGGTAATTACCTTGTCTGCTTGCAAATAATATCACAGCACTGCTACCTATGAAGGAAGAACGGAAACTGAGCTAATAAGAACTGCTTGATCTGCATATAATAAACAAGGAGCATCCAAAACTATTTTCTCTGGTAGCTTCTCCCCTGCAAGATGCTTTCAAGTGGTTAGCGGTGTGAAAAGGAACACAGCCTGGCAGAAATTGAAATGTGTGAAGCATTAGCTGGGTTCATAAAATAACTTGAAGAGCCTGACTTCCCCCATCTCCCTCCTTTTTTTAACAGCTGAAATCCCAGCCAGGTCTGAGAAAAACAGCAAAATAAAATAAGGTGGAAAAGCTCTAGATTATCCAGTGTTCCTTGTCTTCTGAGTGGCAATGGTAATGGCAGGTTACCTTTATCTGATTTTATCCTCTTTCTCCTTCTCCTGCCTGATGGACTGGAAGGCTGGGGCCTTCTAAGCACCCACAATGTTTCATCCCCCATTCTTAAGTGGATTTTAATGATCATTAGCTTAATATGCCTCAGTCTCTAACAAAGCAAATATAGTACGTGGCATATTTTGCAGTGCTTCTAAACATGATCTGTCCATTTCCTCACTCCTCTGCCTTTTCTGGGCTGGGATCAGATGAGGTTTTGAGGGCTAGCCCACCTAAAGCGTTCTTAAATCCTGTATTTGTTGACACAACATGACATTAATACCACTTTGCAGTGTCTTTCCTGCTGGGGAAAATGACCTGTACTGCTGTGGATGTGTGGGTGGAAAAACCAGTCCTAACGTTGTCTCTTTCAAACGGAGGTCCTGGCTGTGTATAGAATGAACCAAATCTTGTCACCTTCCATGTAAACACTATATTTCATCTTTCAGTACTCTTGGGCATCGCTTTTTGTCCCCTTGCAAGCAGGCAAGCCATTCTGCTGCTCCAGAAGACCTCAGAGAGTAGCAGCTGCTGCAATTTTCCAAAATTAATGAGTAGCTGTGAACTGCTAGTAAAAGTGATGCAATGATTTTCCATAACATATCATTTTAGAAGCAATAACTTTACCCACTCTTTCTTTTCCTATCCAAATATTTGTCTTTTCAAGTCACCAGCCAAGAGTTTGTCTTGTCTTGTCTGGCAGCATGATGAAATGGACTTTTCCACTGTGCTTCGTCTGGATTTGATGATTTTATGCCTGGAGTTCAACTTTCATTCACCAAACTTCCCATGATTGACACAGAGGGTGAAGTCCTGGACTTGTGGAAGACAGTAGAAGTTTTCACCTGTCTTTGGTAGGATTTTGCTTATTTTTATGTCATCACAATATGCTTAAAGCTTTATTGATGCCTCTGAAACTGCTGGCTGAGTGCAGTCATAAGTGTATCTCACAGAATCATTAAAACTGATGGTTTTAGCTGCTGCACTGCCATTTAAGTTGAAGTATTCTCATTTGTGCTTAGGATTTCCTGGCAATCTTACCCTCGGCTTTTCCTCTGCTGCTGGGCTCTTGGAGGACAGGTCTGTGGTTGATGGTGCTGGTGTCCTGCTCTGTCTCACGGTCCTTATGTTCAAGCTGATGGCAAGGTCTGAGCAGAATTTTGCTCACAGCCTTTCCAGTCCCTCCTTTATCAAAGAATCTGGGACAAATTTTCAACTAGGAAAGGCAGCCTTCCAAAAGTGCCTTACGCTAGTGGCTGTAGTGATTTTATCAATTTTATAAAAACTTCTTACTTTTAACTCTACAGATTTTGATCACTTATTGTAATTACTGCTTGCAGCTTCAAGAGAGCTGGTTTAGAGCATGCTATTTTAAAGGTATAAGGCATAAGCTCTATTGATCTAAAGTATTCTGAGCGATAAACAGCTGCTGGGTTTGATTAAAGCTGAAGGAAGCCGAAGCATTTAATCAATCTCCAAAGCTCCTCTGAGTATATTACAAAGCAATTGTGATTATTGCTATTATATGACAAGCTATAGCATAATAAAGAAAGAGCGATCGTTTTTCTTGGAAGCATTTAGAGGTGTTGTGGTGCTTCTTCTCAGCCTACCTGATGCTGTCACCTCTGAAGCCTGGCTAAGTGACAGAGCGTGCTGGCTCAGGCAGACTAATCTTGAAAGGAAAATGCAAGAGCAGGGGTTTTCAGCTCCCCAGTCTTCTCTTCCCTGTGCTTAACCTTGGCCAACAGCAGGAGTAGAAAAAACAGGGCAAGTGTACGAGAATGCTGGCCACATCATTACCCTTTCTGATCCTTGCATCCTGCACAGCTCTGGATCTTCTGAGCTGTGGGATATGTTTGTTCCTGTCTAACACCACTGAAGGGACCTTTCTTCCATTACTTTGTTTAATTACTTCTTGAACCTTTGGACAGTCTTGGGCTTTACAACATCCTGTGGTGGTGCGTCGCACAGTGCTATCATGTGGATTTGTAAAATAGTACTTTTTTGTTCTTGTTTTTCAACTTTCTGCCTGATTATTTCTTTTAGTACCTTCTTGTGCTAAGAAAAGCAATGGAAAATGGTTAGCTGTTCACCTTTTTTATTTCGTAAACATAGAGACGTCTGCCTCATCCTGCTCTGTTGTCGTCTTCTTTTCCAAGGCTTATTTAATCTCTCATTTTCTGGAGCTGACTAATGCCTCTGAGCATCTTTGTCATCTCTGCATCTGTCCCCTTCCTTAGTTTTCTGTATGCTTTTTGAAAGGCTGTCACCAGAATTTCATAGATTGCTTTAAGATGTGGGCTTTTCTTAGTTTATTATTCCTTCCTTTTTCAGGTGTTCAATGATCTGTACTTACTACATAGCTTAAAAGCAACATGTGTCATGCAATTTTGAAGACATGGATATAAGAAGGATTTCTGAAAACTAAGGAGCTGCCTGAAATAATCTCAGGTTTAAAATTTATCTCATGTGGCATTTATAATGTAAAAATGGAAAGTCTGTGAACAGAGTAGGACTTTTCCCTCTAGAAAATATATTAGGAAAATAAACTAATAGATAGGTTTATTAAACAAAAATTGAAGAAATTAATAGACAACTTAATTGACAAGTTTATTAAACCTCGCCCTTGCTGTATTTGCAACAAAGAAGTTATAGCACTTAAGCCTGGAAAGGATAGAATTTGCAAAGGTTAACTTTTGCCGAGGGTGTCTTGTGTCACTCCTCTCAGTGGTTTCTTCAGTCTTTCTCCACTGAATATAGAGAAATAAGAACCTCGGTGAACCATAGTTGAATTGTCTCTCAAAATCGCAAAGTAAAAGATAAAACTTAAATGACTCATCTGATCTTTATTATCCACCTGGGGAGAAACACCAAAAGTAAATGGAGCTTACACAGTGATAAGTTAGTTAGGGCATTAGGCATAGATAAAGTAGAATGGCATTAAGAAGCTATAGGACGTGCTTTTCTACCCGTGCTAATTTAAAATTGACATTGCTCTTCTGTATTTTATTTCCTTTTGGGAGAATGTGACTTGCACCGAATCCCTCTGGCCAACTGCGGTTTGCCAGTCAGCCCAAATTGCCAGCTGTTGGTGAACTCCTTAGAGTTAACTCTTCAAACTAACTTCAGAAAAGCAAGGGTGGAAAGGCAGGCCTCCTGCCATATTCTGTTTCTCAGTCTGTCTTGCTTTTAGTCCCGTCTTCAGCATGGTCCTTGCTGTATGGAGGGACCTCCAAAGACACGCTATTACAAGCTTTACTTTTGGTGAATGAATCCCATACATGCCAGTCAGATCCCTTTGGGTTAGCAGGCAAATGCAAGATGGCCTTGTCTTTGTTTCTCTATTATGATATCTCTTTTGAAACTTTAAAACATTTGAAGCTTCTCATGACCTTCATGTGAAATCCTATGCATGGCCCTAGTGTGCTGGAGGCTAAGCCTGGTGCAGTTATCTTTGTTGCACAAGACTTCCTACTGAAAAACCATTGAATCTTCTTTATGGAGGTTTCACATGAGAGTCACATGTCTTCTGGGAAACTTACCCTGAGCTTCACTTCATAACGGTATGAGAGTCTCGTGAGTCTTGTGAATGAAGGTTTTCAAGTGAGAGTTTTTAAGTAAATGAAATTTCAGTTGGGAATTCTTGTGATCCTCCACGAATGGCCAGAGCTGGAGCACTTAGTCTGTGAGGTGAGGCTGAGGGACCTGGGTGTGTTGAGCCTGGAGAAGAGATAGCTGTGGGGAAACCTAACAGCAGCCAGGTGCTCAAGTCCTTGCCTTAGCTTGAATATCACTAGTTTCTGTGTGCTGAACGGGTTGGACAGTTGAAACTACAGACCTAGCTGGAAGATGTTTTGAAAGTGGACCATAGAAGTCTACTGATGAGGAAGCCTTGCTTTCCTTAGGATGCAATTTGAGGAGCATTTCCCTTGCGGCAATGATAGCCTTGCATTCGTAACTCAGTGGTGCCAGCAAAGGTCTGGTACGGCTACACAGCTAATCATCAGGGGAATCAGTTAATGTTAAAAGTAATCCTTTTGTTTGTTTGTTTGTTTTTACCTGTTTTTTTAAGTTGATTCCTTCCATGGTTCCATGAAAATTCATCTCGGTGCAATTGAGGCATAGTGCAATAGTGGGAACAAGCAGCAGGGAGTGCTTTAGCTGGTGCTGGGTTTCAAAGAGGCACTTTTCAGGCTGTGTCTTTACAGTCAGCTTTTGAGAGCCCCCCCTGGAAATATCTCCCAACTCCATGGCTCCACAGATAGCCATTGAAGATGATCATTTGTGAAACCAGAATCCAAACCAAGTTTGTGGTGAAAAACAGACTGCAAAGAGCGATGAAACCCAGCTAAACACTGGTGCGCCATACTTCACTCGTGCTGGTTTGCCAATTTTGGGGTTGAAATCTAACCATTTGTTAATTGGCCCCATCACGCGTTGCTACTGGGCACTGAGATTCATTGCAGGCCTACAAGATGATCAGTGTCTCCTGAGCCATTCAGGATGGGACCTTGCAGCTTTTCAGCTTCTGCTGTTGCTTTCCATTGACTGGACCAAGACTGGCCAACCTGGCTGCCATCCTTTATCCAACTGCCTCAACCTTGTCGCTAGTTTATAACTGGAGATTATGTCTGAGCAGGAGGATGTGAATGCATCAGCCACTTTCAGGAAAACCTGTTTGTGCCAAGGAGGACAGCGTTTTGAGGAGCTGTGACTGTTGGCTAACCTCACCTGGAAAGAACACATGATGTTGCAGGGCCTGATCCTTCACCCTAGTGCTCAGCCTTGGCACTGCTTTTACTGGGATCAGAGCGGATCCTGGCCAAACTGAGACCCGCTTCTGTTCCTTTCTAAAACTAATCTCTTTTGCCCACTATGCATATTTCCACCTTTGTGCTAATGAAAGTGATGGATTGTTCCAGGGGATCGCATGGAAAATATCTGTGACCTTTGGCCATCTCTTTGAAATGCTGCAGTCGATTTGGTGTTTGCTTTGGTGCGGTACTGTGGAAGATTGTAGAGTGCATGTGTTTATACGTGCACGGGGAGAGAGGGCTCCTGCTTATTGTGCCTTTGTGAGGCTGCCAGACTGTCTGGCCCTGTCTATTCTACTGTAAGTGAAAAGGCTTCGTGAGCGCTCACTGCGCGCTTGCACCAGGACTCTGCTAGGCGCTCGGATTGGGAGCAGTTCTTTCAGCTTGAAAAATCGTCTTTCTGTCTGAATATTGTTTACTCCCCATTGTTACAGGTAACATGCAAGATCACTTGTCGGGGGGAGATTTTTTTCTTTCTGCCCTTTGTTTCCTCTGTGCACTTGGCAACTTTGCATACAGTGCATTTTGGTGGCCCTCCTGTACCAGGCAGCCAGCTCTTCTTTGGGAAGGGAGAGAGGATCTTCCATACAGAAGAATGAGAAGTAAGGTGTGAAAAGCAGTGGTAAGATGCAGCCCTGATTGAAAGACCTGGATGTTGCTCTTGACAAAGGACTTGTTTTCCTCTGGTAGTGAATTGCCTTTGGAAGAAAGACGAGACAGAGGTTTTTAGGTGGAAGGCATTTCTGTCCAAACTAAGATTTCTCTGCTCTCTGTAGAGAGATATTGACCAGCTGAAAGCTCCCACAGCACCCTTTGAGAAGATGAAGGATGACTCCAGCAGCCTATTCCTGCCAATGAGGAAGCTCGTTCTAACATTTAATGATATCTGTGAGCTCCTGATGAAAAGTCATGGGGCCACAAGACCTGCACTTGACTAGTAATTATAAAGTACTTTGATATTGAACTTAGAGTCTGAACAGCAGTTTAGAGAACTCGGGTCTTTTCTTTTTCTAGTGGCAACAAACATTTATCTCAGATTCATTCTGTCTTCTGGAAGGAATGGCCGGAAAACAAACATGCCTTGATGGGAACTGCCAAGTAGCTGGACCCAACCTGTAGCCCATCTGGCCTTGAAACCTGTCTGTAGTAGCACTGAGTATTTGGAGGAAGATGCAAATATTGCTGGAATGGATGATAATAAGCGACCTGTGAACAAACTTGTCCACTGCTTCCTTGAGAGCTCTGTCTCAGCTTTTGTTTCAAGCAGTGGCTCTATTAATTTCAGCAGGGGAGGTGCAGTAACTGATCCTTAACAATTAATTTTTTTTGTTTTGCTTGTCAAGCTCTCCTGGGCAATTTTGCTTTACAAAATCTATAAGTAAGGAACGTCGGTGTTTTCTTTTGTACTGCGGACGTGAAGGAATTAAAGGATTCAAGACTGTAAAGCCTTCATGAATAATTTAAGCTCTGTTTCCAACAAATATTCGCTCTACTACATACACACTGATACTAGGCTCAGACATTTGTGGTATCGGCAACAGTGCCAAACCCCCATTAGCCAAAAGGAAATAGGCTTTTATACTATGTCAGCCGTCAATCTGTTTCCAACCTTCAGGACATGCTCTTGTCAACTCGGGGCTTCTGCTTGAGAAACCTGGCCTGTTAACTTGGAATGAACCTAGATAGGCCCAGGCACGTAACCCTACAACCTCCTCTGCAAGCCCAGCCAGCCCTGCTCCTCTGCTCTGCTTCATGTTGCTCTTGTGAATAAATACTGCTGCATGTACTTAGGCCAATGCATACACTCAGCTTCCGCTACAATGGTTGAACAACCTGCAACACAAAGGGCAAGAGCCTTCTCAAGTCAATGAGTTTCTCTCCGGGTCTTGGCCTAATGGTTTTGAGGGATCTTCTTGGCATTGATGAAAGCCTGGAGATTTCTAGTTGAGAGGCAGTCTGTGTCAGACTCTCTTAGTCCTGCCTCTGGCGTAGTGTGAGACCTTCAGGCAAGGATTTTCCCTATTGTAGCCTTTTAGGGTTTTTGGATTTGGGTTTTTTTCTCGTTGGTTTGGGTTTTTTTTTTTAATGTTTGGAAATAATGAAAGCAAATACACTGCTTTTGCAGCAGGGTAAGCAGGCTTGCTTCATCAAGAAAGCACCTTATGAAAGCTCTGCCTAGGACAAATGCATCCTCTAACTCGTGCTGTTTCGTACTCTGTGCTTCAAAGCGCTGACCACCCAGCTAGCACCAACACCAGCAACGTGAGGAGTGACCGGCAGGCCCTGCTTTTCACTAGCACCAGGATTAAACGTTTGTTTCCACTTCTCAAACTGCCGTGTCTGAGCGTTCAAAATAGTGCTGTGCCTGCCTGTGTCCCCTCTGCCAGGGCATGGGCACACGCGTCTGTAAAAGCTGTCAGAGGAAACTGCTGCTGAGAGCTACGTGGCATTGAGTGCCGCGCAACGCGCTCGTGAAGATAAATGAATTGGGAGGAAAAGCGCTTTTCCTCTGCTGCTGCTACTCCAGTGTGAAAGTGAGACCCTGAAACGCTCGGTTCTACTTCAGTAGCTCTAAGAGGAGCCTTTCTTCAGAGGTCTCTGGTACCCACACTAATTGAAATAACTCCAAAGGGCTCTTTTAAATCTGACTCCCTCCCCCATGTTTGCAGCCTCTTCTTTTTTCCCCCCTCCTGTCTATACCCTCTCTTGAACAAAAAGCTTTGAAATGCTCTTCTGGAAAGGACTCGAATGTAATTCAGATGAAGTTAAGGTGAAGTCAAGGTTGATTTCATCTCCCTGAAACCACCAGCAGTGGCTGAGTGCTGGCGAGTGTGAGACAGGAGTTCGACACAACTGGGAAACTCGTAGGCGAACCGAACAAAGACCGGGCTGGAGATCGCCGCTCCCCCTCTTCCCCGTGTGGCTTTCTCAGCTCACGCTGAACCCTTTGATCACTGTCCAGCACAGGGTTACGTGACAGCCTGGGCCAGGGCCAGGGATGTATGCAGGGGCGGAGGCTGCTGTAATCTGTGTGTGATCCACCCTGTCCCCTTATTTCCATAAACACTGCCACACATCGTGGGGGGGGTGCATCGCTGCCGCTGCTCCTTCAGCTGCAATGTGAGAACGTCCCTGCCACACACAGTTCCCTTTTCCAGAAATCTCTTCGATAACATTTCAAACAAATATGCCTGTATTTTGTAACCATCACTCTATTTTTGCCAGGTGCGATCCTATTTGACGCTGAATCCTAAGGCTGTGAATGCCATAGTGCTATCCAGTGCTCAGAGTTTGTGTCTTTCAGAAGTGGCCACTCTGGGAGAGCTGCATGGCTAGCTTGGGAAGGTGCTGCTTGTGGCAAGAGCATTGTCAGGATCTCGCCTGAGGAAGCGCATCCTCCAGACCACCTGCTTTAGGGCAGTATTTTAGCTCCTTATTCTTCTAGTAGGGATTTTAGCGCTGGGCTTAGTGGATATTGAGAACTCTTGAGACAAAGATGAGTTCTTACAGATGTGCTGCCACTGTCATTCATACTTAAATGTTGACATGGTAACGTGCAAAATGAGCAGAAACTCTCAAAGACAAAGGCTAATTGTCTCTAAGGTAAAGGGGATGAGAATTAGTGGTGGAGGTGTGGGCTGTGGTCCCTTGTGCTTTTTAGTTGCATTTATTTGTGGCCATTCCACCAGCAGCAGGTGGGAAGAGAGACTTGGTTCCTCCTGTCTGCCTCTGCCCTTGCATCTCCTGATAAATTGCCTCCAGCACAGTGGCACAAGCAGACTTTATGTGATTGAAGACTGTCAGCAGCAGGCTGCATGCCAGCTCTTATGAAAACCTCCAGTTTCTATTAAATCCTACAGAGATCCTGATATGGGCTACACTTTTTTATTTCTATGGGATGATCAGAAGATCCCAGAGGAATTATACCATTCCCTATTAAAATCTCTCTGGCTAACTCCTACAGCCCAGTCTTGCATTGCCCTCTCATTAAATGACACCAGTTTTTCCCAGATGGTGGATCCACTACCCCTGCTTTGTGCAGGTTGCACAAAGGATGTTGCAACCCTGCAATTATTATTCTAGTGCAAACGCTGAAACTGGCTGAAGAGGATTTAGAAATCTACCCCTTCTCTCCTCAGTTCCCCCTCACAAAGTACTTCAAAGGTTGGTGAAATAAATTCTGCCCAGACAGATGTGTCATGGCATCTCCTCATTCCTGTGGGTTTCTGCACAACGGGGCTAGAAGAGTACACAGGCAATGCCTGGAGCAGGAGGCTGCGAAGCTGCCATGGGCCTCCTGGTGCTGCAGCTCAGAGTCCAGCTGGTGCCACTGGGAGGGGTCAAGGCGTGTTGGGGTGATTGTCCGTGGCTTGGGCATGGGGAGCGGTGTGTGCTGTGTGGTGCTGGCGATGCAGAAAAGCAAGTGTGACGCCGCTGGGCACCCCATGGGACCCCTGCCCTCCCTCCCTCCCTGCTGCTTGGGGTGGGATGGCAGCCGGGTGGGCTCAGCCCTGCCCTGGGACTGCAGCGCTCAGCACCGGCTGCTCTGCCAGAGCATCCCCTGTCGTGTTACTCTGGTGTGGCTCTGTGGTTACAGAGATGAAAATCCTCTATTGTAGATGAAGATAATCCATCTGATGCTCAACCAGGGAATAATCAATCTCTTTGTGCAGGGTAGAAGTAAGAGCTGTAAAGAGCCTAGGACACCTTTATGCCTATTTTCTTACTACTGTGTCCGCAGAAGACAGGACAAATGCCCAGAACCACTCCGTGTAGAGAGCCCTGGAGCCTGGTGTCACCGCTGGCACAGCCCCCCAGATTGCTCAGCACCGTCCATCAGCTCCAAAGACATGGCTGAGGATGCAGCCCTTATCCTGAGCCTGAACTGCAAGGCAAGATGCTCATACCCTCAGGTGAGATGCTGCAGTGGGTACAGCTTGAGGGAAAAATGGATCTGGTTTAGCAGAGCTACCTGTCTTTAAGATGATTTTAAATGTTGACATTTTTTATGCAGCCTTTTGGAGCATTTCAGCTACTCTCATTTGGAATTCAATTCCTCTCCCTGTTAATCAATAGCAGGCCTTAACAAAACAATATCTCACAGCAGACACAAGCACACAGTGCTGAACAAAGCAAAACAGCCACTGGCTTACAGCAACAATTGCTGCTACACAATGGGTTTTCAAAGCTCAGTATATATTTTGTCCCTAGCGGGAAAACCATAACAAGACTGAATTAGTGGCTAGGCTTGCCAAAGGGAGAAATTAAAGTGCGACAGCTTGTCTGACACCTTGAAATACCTTTATTTATTTTGGGGGAGAGGACAGCGTGAGGAAAGAAGATGACTATTAGGGAAAAATATTTTCTATTTCTCTCTGAAGCGTGCAGCAGTTTTGCATGCCTGAGGGCCTGGCCCAGGACAGGGATCAGCAGCACTTTCTGGTAAGAGGGCTCCTGAGAGGTGCTGGCAAGTATGGGGATGCTGCCCGTGGAGCTAGAGAGGCACAGGGATGGAGGCAGGAGTGTGGCATTTGAGGGGAGGCGGAGCTGGGAGTCCCTTGTCCCTGCCCCGGGAAGCCTGGGGCTGGTTTGCAGGTGGCTGTTTGGTGAGGGAGCATTTGCAAAGTGAATTCCCTTCCCTGCCCGTGGTCACCTCCCAGCTTGCAAACTTAACTGCTCGTCTGTGGATCTTGACAGCTCCTTGCTCTGGCACTAATGGGCTTCAGGAGCTCCTAGTGAGCTGTAATCGCCTTGGTTCAGGGCTCAGCTTGCTCCTTTACAAGCACCTTCACCCCTTGCTGTTAACCTGTGGTCCCCTTTATTCGGCAGCTAAGCTTGTAAATTCATGTAACCAAATAGCTGTGCTGTTAACTGCCTGCACGAAAGTGAACAACACATCCATCTTCCAGCGCCCGGCCAGCAGCCTAATGACACTCCTCGCCGTGCTCGCAGGTACCCTTTCAGACATAACCAGCTCTGGCACTGCAAAACCAATTGTTTCGGCGCTTGCACAGGCCATGCAGCTCATCCAGGCGGAGGAGGGAGGTCGCTCGGGCAGAAGGCTTCCCACCGATGACCCATCACCACCCCACGCCACCGTCTGATGACTGGTGAGGGAGACCTTCATCCTGCCGGTGAGTCATGCCTTACACCCCGGAGCAGAAGCGTGCTTGCTGTGGTTTTATTTTGGGTTGTGACCGATGTTTGACTCTTGGAAAAGCCATTCCTCAGTTTCCCTGTCCATAAACTGAGCGTAATTTCCTGAGGTAAGGCACCACTGGGAGGACAGCTGCTAATGAAACACTAAAAGGTGCTGAGGCTTTCTGGCCTCTGTAGCGGTTGCCAAAGTCTGTGGCTTGAATCCTCTAGTCTTGACATTAATCTTGGCAAGAAGAAGGTCATCTGAATGCAAACTGGTTTCCTACGAAATGAGGCTCATGCAATTGCTTTGTGTGCATGGGTGGGCTGATGTGTCAGACCCCTTCCAAGCTGTCCCCATGAGCTAATTTCAGCCCAACAAGGCAGAGAGGTACGGCTCTCATTGACAGTAAATCCTACAGGCTTTGAGGAAACCGCCCAAACTCTTTCTCCTGCTTCCACGGAGGAGGCTGGGCTGCAAGTTCCCCCTTTGCTAGAGATTTCCCATGGGAGCTCAGCTGGGGACACTGCTCATGGGAAACAAGGCTTGGCTGCTTCTGCTGTTGCTTGTGTTACTACTTGTTATTGAAGGAGAAAAAGTGCAGCTCTCTGTCTGCAAATAATTTAGACCTGCCATTGGCAGAGATCTTGTATGTTCCCTTCTTCGCCCCAAAGCAATCACAAGCAATCAAAGTTGGGAGCACATGAGCAGGCAGGGGCTGAATGGATGTTGCTTTTCTTTATTTGCTGGCTGCTCACCTGGTGCAACAGGCAGTCCTAGAGAATTTCTTAATTAACCAGGCTCTGTCCTGGGTGGCACACGTACACTGCCAACAGCGTTACAAAAGCATAGTTATTGGTCTCTGGCTTGGGAAAGGCCCTGGCGTAGTTGTATTGTTAAGGAAAAAGTCTTGGAGGAAGGGTGAGAAGGAGTCAGGGCCCCGGTCTCCAGTCCAAAGGCTGTTTGTTGTCTTTATGTTAAACATCGCTGGATCTAACCTCAGTGGAGAGTGGGTGGAGGGTTAATTTGAGTTGCCTTTGAAAACAATTTTGAGCAATGCACAGCAAGATCTCAGGGAAACCATGTTTACAATCTATATCCTGCCTCAAAGCGCATCGGCGCTGCTCTCCTGCCCTACTGCCAAAATTAGCTAAAAAGTCATCCGGAAGCAGCTGGCGACCCAAGCAGCAGCCCTTGTGTTGAGCCAATATATAGTTACAGAGTTTCTCCCGGTTATTGAGCATCACCTACTCTTTGCCTTTGCAGTGGCGGCAGGAAACTTCTCATACGTGGAGCCTAATCCAGTGTCCTCAATCATGCGCAGTTCCTGCTGGTTTTAGCAGGAGGCTTTGTTTACGGTGTGTAGTAGCAATGTGTCCCTCAAGAAGCGGGCTGTCTTGTGTCCTCCCTGGAAGAGGGTGGGGAATCCACTCCTCTACCGACTGGCTTCCTGGACATCATCAAACGTGTACAGGCTATGATAAACAGTCCTTAGATTTAAATAGCAATACTGGGGATTTTGCTAAGCTAGGTAATACTGAGTTGAGAGTGTTTGTCGATTAGCCTTCTCATCCATTAAATCCAGGTTGCTTTCAGCTTTTAATTCACTCTACATAAATTAGTGCACCTCTTTCCTTACTCCACTGGGACATGAGTAGCTGATTCTCCCTCTAGTCTGGAGATGGGAGTATTTGAGAAGTGGCAGAGCATTCATTTCTGCCCCAGAGGAACTTTGCAGGAGAAACAGCTCTTTAAGTTGTTCATTTGCTGCAATACATTTGAAAGAGTCAGTGTCAGGATTTTTTTTGGTAATTATTTAAAATATTAAATACTGCAAGCTAACAGAAACAAAGCAAAATACATGACTGGATGGAGTGTGGGGGATTCCTCTGCTGACCCTCTGCTCTTGCAGGTTTTCACTCTGACAGACCAGCTTTGCATTCCCCAAGGCAGAGTCTTTTATCCTGTCTTTGTGACTGTTTTACTTCCTTTTACTTCCTTTTTCTGCTGGGGGGGGGGGGAGGGATGAGTAATTTCTGCTTTCCTTCTGTTTCTTCAGTTCTGATGGCTTCTTCACCAGGAAAGAGGAGACGAACAATGCCAGGATCCTGCTCATTCTTCACTATTTTCCCTTTTCTTTCTCATCTCCAAAAGAAGGAAGAGGGAAATGATGGCAGGCACTCAGTAGCCACTCATCTTTCCAATCTAGCTCTTCAACTGCTTTTGTTACCCAGTAGCATGATGGTCTTTGGCTTGTTATTTACTGACTGTTTAATTTAAATGTATCCCCATCAGGGAGCCAAAAGATCCAGTCTTAGAGCTCTTTCACTTGATTTGTCTAACC
This sequence comes from Syrrhaptes paradoxus, assembly GCA_013400615.1. Lineage (NCBI taxonomy): Eukaryota > Metazoa > Chordata > Aves > Pterocliformes > Pteroclidae > Syrrhaptes > Syrrhaptes paradoxus. The sequence goes on along the minus strand of VZTO01008155.1, from coordinate 371,814 downwards.
ACTCTCCAAATTATTTATCGTGGCTCTGAACCGACTGGAGATTTTTTTTTTCTTTTTTTTCTTTTAAGCACTATGATGTGATCCAAAACATCTGTAGAAAATCACAACTGACCTCCCATCTGGGCAACAGCTCAGCTCTGTCCTGGGGCTGGGTAGTGTCAAGTGTGTGAGCTGTTTCAAAAACCTAAAATTCCTGACATGGTAAAATTCTTTTCTTATATGTTTGTTGACAGAAGGCAGGCAGGGATGGGAAGGGAAGGGAAGGTTGCTGTTAGGAACGCAAGAGCAAGATACTGCGCTGCTGGGCCAAAAGTGAGTGGAACATCTTGATACGGAAATGGCCACGAAAATGCTCCTCCCTGCACCAGAAAATCAGCTATTTAAAGCAGGATCGATTGCCAGTCCTCTTTGCCACTGTTGTCATTTGGATGGGGCATGTGTACATAATATTTCCTCATGAAAGAAAACTTCCAGCGATGACAATGCTCCTCTAGCCACATCCTGTCCCAGAGGGGAGGAATCAGATTGTCGCTGGAAATGGTGTCTCCCTATGAAGAGAAGACCCAGGATCTGCATTTTAGTTTTCCTCTAAAATTTTAAAGAAGTGAATTTTGACCCCCAAATGCCATCTGAGTGGCACAAATGGGACACAGTTTCTAAGATTTTTTTTAAGATGTGTTTGGGTGCTGTAGTTATGTCGGACAGCACTCATGTGAAAGTAAAATTATGTGGAGAAAATTAACATAATTACATGATTTAAAGCAAAGCCCACTTTCCCCTGAGATCTGTATAATCAAAGTGGCAATACACGCTTTAAAGCAGTTCTTCAAAACAGATTGCTTTACCTTCACCCATGTCAGTGAGCAGAAATCTTTTTATTCTTGGCTAATCACAGTTCCTGACTCCTCAGGGGGTGGGGTCACATCTTTGAAAAGACTGGAGTTACCAAACACGCGGAGATGTAGACGTGCCCCTCAGTGTTTTGTTAGCTATGTTCTGCTTATGTTTTTTCCTTTTCTCCCTCTTCGTTTTTGATTTTCCAGAGAGATTAACCCACGCCCGGCTTAAGCACCCTCAGACTTTCCTCAAGTTGAGATGCACATCTGGATCCCAGCTCTACAGCTTGAGCCCGTTGCTGTTTGTTATTGTTTGCATTGCTTTGGGCCCCACTTAGGGATCATACAAAGTGTTCTTTTTGAAAAAATAAATATTGAAGTGTCTGCACAGCATTTGAGAGAAGCACACCCCTTTTTGTAAGGTGCTGTTGCCCAGTTGTTACAGAGGCACAGAAAATAAACTTTAGGGGATGCGTAGGGCCCTGGGGCTTCAGGAAAAGGTTTTTTTACAATATTAGAGGATTTGAGTCATTTCCACATAAGCCCCTGTACCAAGTGAAGGGAGAGCACCAGGCTCTGGTGGAGCACTCAAGATGTCCTACTTAAGGGAATGTAAAGACCTCACTTGGCACAGGGATTTGGATGAGTTTTAGGCCACCTGAGCCTGGCTTTTAGAGGTAGGGATCTCTTCTCATGCTGACTAATAAGTCCTAGCAGAGAAAGAAGTGTTGAGCAACACCATTGCAGAGCCCTGAAGGCTGCAGAGACGTGGCAGAGCTGCTGGAGATGCTCGAGGTATGGATCATCTTCTCATTTCTCCTATATTTATCCCTCTGCCCCCAAACTCCTTGTTTAATTTTTATTGGGATTTTCTTCGGATGAACTCTATTAAACGCATCACTAACATTGAAATTTGCCGATGCCAATAAACCCATCTGTTTTATTAACTAACTACAGTCTCTGGAGCGTTTCTCACCGGCTGAGACACGAGCAGCCCTTTCTGCCATCTCCAGCGCTGTGTGTCAGCTCCCCGAACAATGGGAGGGGACCCAGGAGGTCGCTGGCAGGAAGCATCGCTTCCCCTGGATAATTAACCGGCTGGGAGACTGAGGAATGAAGATAGCACATGAGACACACACAGTACAGACCGCTGAAACAATAAACAAACAAACCAATGACCAGCACTTCCTTTTCTTATATTGTTAAGGCTGCTTCCTTAACTCAGGTTGCCCCAAACCCACCCCTCAAAAAGCAGCCTTTTAGGCTCACTAATTCTTAACCTCTTCACTGCCAGTCTGTGCTGGAGGCATAAGCTAACATTTGACAAGGTGATGGCCAGCGCAGAGCCTACCGCTCCTCCTTGGGGCTTACGGGAGAAATTGCAGATCCCTGTTGCTGAAAGTGATAAAATCACTTTTACGAAAAAATTGAATGGAGAGGGACTTAGTTTGGCCATAAGGCTGCATAGCCATAACACCCCAGTCCCAGGACTGCGCCCCACAGAGGTACCAGCATGCAGACCGGCAGCTGACTCCGTCTAGCTCTTGAGTGTTGATTTCCAGAGAAACTGGCCTCAGAGCCAAGACCTGGAGGTGAGTTGGATCAGAGCTTTCTGGCTCAAACCCAACTCCTGTATCAGCCCCGCAGTGCCTTGTTTCACCATCTCTGTTGGAGGGGGGTCAGCTGTGCCACCGGAGCTCCTTGTCCTCTTCACACAGGGTGGATGCTCCCGCGCAGATCCCCTCCTCTGAGCCCAGGGTGGACTTCTGCCCATGGCCTCCTCCCCCTCCAAAACACTCTTTGGGCAGGTTGGTGTTTTGTTGTTTCTGACCTGCTAACTCCAGAAATACGGAAGAAGACCTCGGGCAGTGGCAACCCTTCCCTCTGCCCAGGTAGTTTTTGCAGATGTCTCACTGAAGAGCAGCTGGGAGTTTTGTTTTCATGCACAGAGCATCATGAGCATGTTTTATCCCATGAAGGCTGGATGGCACCTGGGAGCTGAGGTGAGGAGGTGGTCCAGCATCCGTCACACGCCGATACTGGTTTGTGGATCTCGCTCTGCCACGTCCTCAGCAAAATGCTGCCAGGGAGAGGGTGCAGCCAGGGACAGCTGGGGGGAATTAAGCTGATCCTGCTGGAGCTGAGAAATTGGTTTTCCAAAGAAGTGCCCATGTTTCTCCCCACCAGCCTGCAGATTCAGAGCAAGGCGGGAGTGGGATGCCCAGGGAGGGGGCTCGTGGCCCGTTCCTGGCCTGGCCCCCCCGGCAGCACTGGCAAAGGCTGTCCTGGGGCAGGTCCTGCCCGCTGCTGAGTGCTCCCAGCTGACAGCTTATTTGTTATTACTTAAAATACCCGCTGTTTGTGTTAAGCACAGCAAGAAGTCTAGTAAACCCAAATGGTGACATTTAAAAAATGAAGTCTCTCAAGTAGATGTTTAATCTTTCTAATAAGGAAGTTATCTGCTAAATACCAAGTTTAACAGCTCTGTAATAAGTCCATATCACAACACAGATAATGACTGGTGCGGTACGGTTTAGCAATTGATATTTGATTAACCTACAAAGGCTTTCTTGCTTAATCTAAATTGCACTTCTAGCCCAAAGATGGCTTAAGGTGCAGTGCTGGAAGTTTTGTCAGTAAAACTGTTGCTTTAAGCACTGTGGCACCTGAGGCTACGTGGTGGCTCTGAGCACAGGGTGGCTTTGTGTGGGGGTGCTGCTCACAGAGCCTTCACGCTGGGCTGGGGACTCCCTCCTCCCTTCTGCTCTGCCCTTCCTGACGGAGGAGTTGTGGCTGCTGTTGTCCTGCCTGCCACCTCCTCCAGTGTCCTCCCTGGTGGGTTTGTCCCCTCACTGGAGTGTGGTTACCAAATCTGCTGCACCAGCTCCAACGCACTCAGTGCCCATCCCCGGCCCCAAAATGGGGCCCAGCTTTGTCACCTCATGGTGACAAAGCGTCCTTCACTTTTTTTAAAGGAGGTTGCATTTAGAAGGGCAGAGGAAGGTCTTAATCCCAGTTGAGGTTTTGAGAAAGCCAGGACACAGTGAAAAATAAGTGTTTGTATACAGTCAGGGAGAATGCAAGCCTCGGCCAGGACATGGGGAATGGTCAAAGGAGAACAAAGCAAACTGAGACAAAGTCCGTTTGTCTGTCTGAGCAATCACGTAGGCAAGGTGAGGTGTACAGTGAAAATCTTCAATGCTTCCTGTGCCTCTAGGTGCATAAAAGAGGACAGGCACGAGACACCACATGGAGGAATAATGAAAACCAGTTAGATTAGGCAATGTCACCATTCTGCATTGTCATAGACATGCAAAAGGACCACTGCCTTCTGCCACAGACCCCACTGGGTGCGCTTCAGCCTGGCTCAGAGCTGGAGCTCCAGCAGCGCCATTAGCCATGACAGGTCCTCTGGAGAAATGGTGGGTGGTGTGGATGGGACAAGGGACAGTCGATCCTGCTGCTCTCCTGTGACGGACATCTGCTGCGTGCTTCGCTGAGAGGGGTGGGAGTGGGTCCCGGGAGCACACCTCTCCCTCTCGCTCCTGGGGAGATCAGCCTCCCTCTAAGAGGGAGGAGAAATGCTTCTCCCTGGCAGGTTTCCATCCCTAGCCCCTGGTATATTTTGGCACGTTTCTACGCTCAGTGAAGTGCTTTTGAAGCCTTTTATTTTCTACTGCCAAAATTCCCCCCGTGTCACGACGTGTGTCTCCACAACGTGTAGTCAAGTGCAGACATGATGGATTTGCACATCCAGCCTTCAGCAGAAAAAGAAGAAATGTGGAACAGACTCTTCCTGAGCACAAGTCCTTTGATTTCAAGAGGCTTCCAACACCCAAAGCCACTTGTATGGTGCTGCTCCCCTGAAATCTGCGAAGTGATGCTGTGTTCAACCAGCTGCTGAATCCCAAGGTGGAAGAGTGGTGCCGGGAGAACCAGGGGCAGGCGTGCCGGTGAGTCAGGGACATGCTGTAAAAGACCCAGTTCCTGTTTTCATGTCATGAGTCAACATTTCCACCTAAGCCTGCTTGTTAATGGATTCATTACTGTATGTCATGCTAACAGCAGGCTTCTGCTATATGCCTCTTTTCACACAGTTAAACAAAAAGCCTGGTTTTACAGTTTAAATAAGATGTCTTTATTTGTTGTGGAAAGGATAGGCTGTGTGCTGTTTAGGACTTTATGTATGGCATGGATGAATCATGCCAGAGTTGTTGGAAACTGATTTTTAGGTAGCATCAGCCTTCCTTTGCCCTCTCTGTAAGTGCTCAGTGATTCTGTGCAGTGAGGTTTCTCCGAGAGCCTTAAGGAACAGCCCAAGCGGATACGGAATCCAGCTCCCTGTTCTCACAAGACCAAAACACAATCTCCAGTTGGCTGTGTCACTGAAAATAGCACAACAGCACTTTCATGAGGACTTCCAAGCTGCTCAAAACCCTCTGCATGCTGTGCTTGGGAGACTCCTAAAAGCAGAGGAACTTTCTTTGCAGTCACTGGATTGCAAAGGCAGATGTTTTCCTTCCTTCCTCTCTCTGCTTAGTCCTTGTCAGTTCAGTTAACATCCTGAGTCCGTGTGTGACAGCAAATGCAGTCGCTCGGGGAATTGCTGGGGTAAGGGGAGCATGCATGTTCTGCTGCCAGTTTTTCCAGCCCTTGCACCTCTTACCAAGGAGTGGAAAAGGCACCCAACTCTGTACATTGAAGGATGTCACGACACAGGCTAGGCCGGTGCGGATCTCAGCTAGTGTGCTAGCTCTGCCTGTAAACCCAGCGGGCGGTCTGAACAGCAGGGAAGAAGGAAAATTGGTAAATACAGCCAGGAGGTGTGTGGGGTGATCTGCCTCCTTTCCAGCTTCAGGCAATGAGGCTGTCCTGAGCACTCCACCTTTGTCTCTTGCTGAATGAAAACCATGTGAGTGCTCAGATCTTGCTTCCAAAGAGACCTAGATGCTCTAAGTGGGCATATTGCAGGGCACTGGATCCTACTAGAAAATATTTGGAGTACTACACAGTCTCAGCCACTTTAAATTTGAAAGTAAATGTCAACTCCTGTGTGGCATGCCAGCATATTTTGGGACAGGCAGGACACAGTAACATACTTCTTGATTCTTCTTCTCTGTTTAAAGTCAATCTGGTCTTTTAATTACACATCTGCAAAAGGAGAAACTAATTCATAAGTGGAGAAACAATATTGTCCTGGACAGCAGTAGGTCTGATGGAAATGTGGTAAACTTAGACAAAATATCACTGATGTGACTGTCCTTGTCCAGAAGAGATTCACCTTCTTTTGTACAACATCTACCATAAAGAAGACATTGTCCATAAAATGATCCCAGTCTAAATTTTACTAGCCATGATGCCTTGCACAGCTGTACTTTGTGTTTTGTGGAGTCATGATACAAAGGACCTGGTTTTGCAGACACTGATATAGAGGAACCTTCAGGACCGATAGTAAAGTCCTACATTGCTAAACTTTATGTCTAGATCAGTAGTAATCTCAAAATGCAAACCAGCAGCTAAACAGCATGGGACAGGACATGCCGCAGTTGGGCTGGTAGTGGATGGAGGCAGTGGTGCCCCTGTAGCTGCAACTGCATGATGCCTGGGATGCACAAAAGCATTTGAAGCTCTTGCACCTTTGGCCTCCCTTTCTTCCCTCATGGCAGGGCTTGCAGTGCTGGGTAGGCAGCTGGGCTTGGTGTTTGTAGGTACTGAGTAGCTGTTACATGATTGCCCCGACTGCAAGGGACTGTCCTGGAGCTGCCTGCCCATCCTGTTCTCCAGTGAGCACCAAGACCAGGATGCTTGCACCAGGCTGGGGCGTAGGGATCACGCAGCCAGTGCAGTATGCAGGGTTGGTACTCCCGAAAAAAAACCTGTTGCAGTGTGGTGCTCCTGGCCTCTCCCAAAACAGTGAATGGGTGGTCTGCTGCTGATCTCTGAAGTGGCTCTGACACCAGCCTAAGGACCGCGTGCCTTCAGAGGAATGTACAGACACAGGTAGAATTTGCCAGGGCTGGTACGCCTGCAGGCTGGGATGCAGGAGAGCTGTTGGAGCTGCGTGCTGGAGGATAATTTCAGCTGCTTTCTGCAGTGTGTGTGACCACAGAGTGGTGGTGGGCAGCAGAGAGAGGAGGCAGAGGCAGGAGATGAATGCTGCATCCTTGTAGCATTCTCCCCCATGAAGACACAGCTTGATCCGACTAATGGCAGTAATTAAGGATAATGCTTTGGTATGGGTTCCAGGTTTCCTTTATAATTAACCCCAGGGAGCTTAAATTCTTTCTACCTACAGTAACATCTCATATGTGTGCTGAGTATTTCTTGTCTTTTTCTTCAGCTTTGTTTGTGTTTTTTTTTCTTTCTCCACCCATCCCCAGTTTCAAGACAAAATTTAACTTTCACCATTCATAGATAAATGGACATCATCATCACTGATGGAAATAGCTCCCTTGCCACCTCTTATATCTGTGAGATGATAAAGAGGAAGGGTGTTTTGGGATCCTGGCCAAGAATGGCCACTCATAGTCTATAAAGTTACTGTTAATAGCTTTGGTGGAGGCCAAAGGTGGCATGAAGGCGTTAAGTGGCTTGGTGATACTGCTGCTAGAATTAGAAACACTTCAGGGGCTTGATGTGGTTAGTCCTCAAAACATAGCTGAGAATAAAGTTTTTTTTAGCTCCTGTTTTCCTGGTGGGGAGATTAGGCAGGACTGCTATATCAGAGTTATCTTTACATTTGGGTATTTATGCCAATTAATCATTTCCTCAGATTGCTAGTTCCTTACTTGAACAGTCATGGAGAGGAAATGAGACCCAGTCAGGGCTTTGCTCTTCTTTTGCTGTCTGTTTTGGACCCAGACCAGTTCACACCAGTCATGTCCAGTGAGAAGGATGTATATGTTGTTAGCAGATGTAGGTGGATATCTGCTCAGTGGCTGTGTCTGTCCTTCTCCCAGGATACCCTGGGATAACCTGCAAGTTTATGAATTTCCTGAATTTTAGGTTAGATCCACATCTTTGTACTTAGGCTCAGTTTGTGGCTCTTTCCTGTAAATTTTTATAATTAGCACCTGAAGCCCATTGTGCTTTTGGTCTTTGCACTATCCAGTGGCACTGAGTTCTAGAGCTTAACTTGGTGCTGTGTGAAAATTTACTTCTTTGGCTCCATTTTACCCTGCAGCCCGATGATTTCAGTGACAACCCCCGCCTTTTGCATTGCAAAGAATAGTGAGTAATATTCCCCGCTGAGTTTTTAAAAGCACTTCTGATAATTATTCTTGACATCCTGCATGATATTCTTCAATCACATATCTCCTTTTTCAAGCTAAGGAGCCCTACAGTGTTTAATGTTTTCTTATACCACAGCTATATTGCTGATGATAATAACTACATACTTAGTAAAAAATCCAGGTACCGTCAAGAACTAATAAACTGCCCAAGCAGACCGAGAGAAGAATTTTGTTTTCCAACCCTGTCCCAGAGAACACACATTCCAGACAGGAGGAGATGCAGCGTGAAATATAACTGAGGCTTCTCTGGCAAATGACTGCCTTGGCAAAGGATAATGTATTGCAGTTGTTAGAAACCAGGGTTTTCACTACCAATTCAACAGCACAGAAATCTGAGCATCTGCCCTAAAATTATTATACAAATTAAATACTTCTGAGCACTGGCCTTTTAGTGGTAGGATCTGAAATGAGAATTAGTACTTTTCAAGTGTTTCATAATATACGTGCTCATGAGAACAAATGACATGTGCTATACCTACAAATACCCATGGCCATGTATTTTTAATTTAACTCAGATACTAATGTCAGTAACCAGAAAGACAACGCAGATGCTTTGGGTCTCAGACCCAGCTGTTTTGGTTGCTTTGACAACACCTGTGCTGACTCCGTTGGCAGCACTAGCAGCCCCAGAACAACTCCTGTGGTTGTAGAGCCCTCAGAGGAGCCAACAAGGCTGGTTACCTCGGAAGCTCAAGGGAAAGCATGAGTGAAGTTGCTAACATCCTACTGCCTTTGTTCTCTGAAAAGCCGGGGGAAGAAGGATACAGTTGCTTGTTGCTTACAACAAAGCAAGGTTATGGTGTTTTGTTTTGTTTTGTTTTTTCCCTTTAGACTTTTTCTCTGTTTGCATTAGAATTTACAATGTGGAAAAGGTCAGAGATGGGGACATCCCAGTTGGGTGCTTGTGCCAAGGTGGGGAAGAAATAGCAATGGCTCCGAAATTTTGGCAGCCAGCGATATGGGGAATTCATCTAAGCTGCATAACTGAATCTTTAGCAGTCACTGGTGTGATTTCACCTCAGTGGTTTCATTTCACACTTGTTAATAAGTTTAATAAGTTAGTCTTTCTTTCAATGGCTTTGCAAGTATACCTTAAAAAAGATACCATGAAGGTGGAGCAATGCTTGAAACACGCTAGTTATAGGCCACTTATTTTTGGTTTTGTGTTAGTAAACATGTTATTTCAGTCTCAGTGCATTGGACCTGCAGGAACACAGGTGCCAGGCGGTGCTGTTCATACATACCTTCCCAAGAAGAGCAGTGCTTGGTGATTCGGCTTCATTAAAATTCTCCAGGTATAACTGGGGGCTTTCCTGTAATCAAATGAGTAGACAGAGGATACAGGGTTTTGTTTCCATGATTGTTTTGCACTGGCACGTTGTTATTACTGCTGAGAAGATGGGAGATACAATGCAAATGACAAAAAAATCTAGATGATGGCTGTTTCACCGGGAAGCAGAAAACACAATCAAATGGAAAAGAGAAGTACTAGGACAAGTGTCTCGACAAGGTCAAACTAGATGCCAAAGGAGCTGCATGTCCAATATGACGTATCACACCTAACCCAATTAACAAGGCTATTTAAATTTTAAAAACTCTTGGTTCAGTCAAAATTTGACTGAAAGCATTTGATGAAAGATGGCCATTAAAGATTAGCAACAGAGAGCAGGAAGGAATAAGTATATATATTTTCCTTGTCAGTAAAGTATTTTCCAGTTATAAGAGTGTCTTGTGCCGCATGCTGATCTCACAGATGGAGCAGTAAATCAGGGCTAACTCTGGAAGTGTCAGTGGAATTATCTTTGCGTAAATGGCATCTGAATTGGTTCCTAGCTGTGAAAGACAGGGATTGCCTTGGGGCGTAAGCACAGATAGGAGAACTAAAGGTTTTGGGTTTTTTTTTGCCTTGGAGTCTGACTCACTTTGTGGCTTTAAGCATTTTGCATAATTCTTTTGCCTTGGTTTTCTCCCTGCTTAGTCAGCTGATAGTTCCAGAGAACCTCTTGAGTGGAGAACTTCGATTATGGAAATTGCTATGGAAATGCTTGTTTATTACCGTTAATGGAAGTAATATAATACATTACAAAATTTTAGCTTAGCCAAGGGACTTGGAGGGCAAAAGGCACCACAGATTCACCAGGAGCTGTTTTTTGAAGTACCAGCTATTATTCCATATGATGAAGAGAACATTCACCTTTGAGGAAAAGATACCACTCAAGGGTGAAGCAGAGAATACAACCCTGTGACTGCACGAGTCAGACTTCAAAACTCAGTCCAAGTTCCTTGTGACTTGCATGTGAATTCACTGTCAGGCAGCAGTGACCACAAGCCCTTCTTCTTTGATGTCTGTTAGGCTTATAAATTTGAGGGTATTCTGCAACATTTCTGTAGACAAATAGGATTTGGAGGTCTTCACTCCTGAGGAGAGACCCTGGGTTTATACAGCTCATTGCACTCTTTTCCTCCCCTTCTTTCATCTTCCAAAAGTTCATCTTCCTAACTTCTGGTTAAAAGTTGTGAGGAGTCGGGTCTGCTTTTGTTGCCTGTACAGTGACAGGAATATTCGTTAAAGCACGTGGGCATGTGACCACAATAATCTTCTTTGAGTTTGAGAAAAGGGATGCTCACATACGAAAATCCTACCTGTGTACTTCATGGGGGCTGTCGTGCTGCCAGAAGGGAGCAAGCTGGCAACCTAGCAGCAGTGATAGATCAAAGCCAGAGAGTGATGTTTTCCTAATGTCTCAAATAAATAATCAAGAGCTAAGTGAAGGAAAAGAGAGCTGAATTTACACAGTTTCTGGAAAGAAAAATGCAGAAGCTTGCTCACCATGAATGCATCCTTCAGCTTTCTAATAGAGGAGGCTGGGGTGTGCCAACACCAGTAGATTCCTGGCCTTTACTGTGACTCCGGACATTGAAGGTGGGATTAATTTTGCCTAAATGTGGCCATTTAAAAGCCAAATGTCTGGCCTCCTTCCACAATTAGTGGAAGAAAAGAAGGTGATTTATCCAACCTCTCTCTGTCCTTGGGCTGTAGGAACCTAGTTAGACCAGATACTAACTTACAGGCAGCTAAAATTAGCAAGATGGATTGTTCTTTTACTGCTTCGTATGTGTAAAAAATTGCACACTTTCCCCAGAGCTGCGTATAAGGTCTCTGTTTTACAGGGAGAGAGGAAAGCAAGGCTGAGATGAACTGACTTCCCCAAGATATTTAGCAACAGAACTGGGATTAAAGCACATGCATCAGACTCCAGCCTCCCCTCCTCCTCCATGGCTGCCCCCCTTTCAGATTATACTGCTTCCCAAGGACAACAAATAACTAGTCTCTGTGCAGGAAACCATCTCCACATCTCCTAGTGGACATAGACAAGGGTAAAAAAATATGGTTAAAAGTGGACAAACAGAGCCAGCTCCATCAAGCAGGTTCTGAGATTTAGGGCTGCTTGCGGGACACCCATGGCTCATTACCAAACTGATAATTTCAGTTTCCTAAAGTTGGGTTGCGAGTTTCACAAAATTTGGCTTGTGAAGAAATACGCAGTGATTTACCTGCCTTGCCTGACAACAGCATTGCATCGTTGCTCTTGCTCTCTTTGCCAAGCATATGGAAGCCGAGTGCTCCCTGGCTAGTATCCAGCCATCCAAAAGTTAAATTGATGAGAATTGCCATGAGGGTTCTAGCTAATGGGAGACATAAAGAATGAAGCCTGTTTTATTTTTGCTTGTTTCTTTTCTTGTGAGAGTTTTCTCTGCAGAACAAACCTAGATACGACTGCATGCAGCATATTTCTTCTGTGTCTCACCCCTGGGGATGATTTACACCAAGTTGTGATCCGTTTTGCTGTTCCAACCCATTGGGCTCATCAGTTTATTCAACTTTTTAAATGAACCTATTTTTCCTGACTTCCGAAAAAGTGGCAAGAATCTAATTGCACTTCTGGGCACGGGGTGTGATGTCAAGGCTGTGGGATGAAGGGAGGGGAGGACTCTGCTTCTCAGAAGGGGAAGAGCTCGCTGAGCAAACCTTTTGGGGTGCCTTGGGTGATTTGCACATCAGGCATCAGGATACAGGATACGCTTTAAGCCACATCGCTGGTGTCTGCAGAATCCAGTGCAGGGTGCTTAGTGGTTTCTTATCCGCAGGGACAGATGTTACAGAGAAGCTTAGATATGCACCTGTAGTTAGATTAAACATTTGAGGACCTATCTTCTTCAAGCCATTGGAGCTCAGGGTTTCTCTTCACGGACTGCTGTATATGCACTCTCTGGACCAAACTGTAGATTAATAGCTCTGCAGATGGAGAAATATTTTTTTTTCCTAAATCGCAGCTCTGTTTCATTTTATGTTGCTTGCTAGATTAAGTTTTAGAGCTCTCCAAGGTTTTTTTTTTTTTATGCAAAGTGAGACCAGAAATTTCTACTGTTGTACAATTCTGAAAGCTTCTTTTTTTTTTTTTTTCTCTTTTTGCCATAAGCAAAACTCAGGAAATCAAAGGTGATTCATCTTTAAGCAGCAAGTGATTTAAACCAAACAATGCTTTTTGATTTATGATAATGAAAAAGATTGCAGAGTGATGACAGGTCAGATGAAAACTCACACTGCGCCAATTTTTATGATAAGTATCATTATATTCATGCACTCAACTAATTCTTCACTATCAGTTTTATTTGTGGGTTTTATTTATTTTAAAAGTTTTTATTTAGGGAATTTATTGGCAGGGCATGATTGACAGCCTTGGAAAAATAAGTCTGCTATTCAGAGAGCGGATATAAATTTTCTGCATGCAGCCCTGCCAGCACGCCTCAGCTCACCAGGACCACAACAAAAGCGTAAAAGAATATGAGAATATCTTTCTGTGGTTAGTTTAAAAGCCTGGCCTGGTACCCTGTCTTCAGCAGTGACCCATAAGAGCTGCCTGGGGGTTACCACGAAAGAAGAGGGAATGCAGGATGATGCTTTCTCCCAAATATTTCCCCAGTCACCAACAATTTGTGGCTTGGAGAGTTCCCATGCTGGGGCTCACACATGTAGGCACGCTCACAGCATCGCCACGCACACACACAGGATCCACAGCATCCCGTGGCAAGATATTCCACCCTTAACTGCATTTTTTTGGACAACAAAACACTTCTGGCTTTTGTGTTTTTTGTTCATTTGGTTGTTTGGTTTTTTTTGTCACCTGCTAGTTTCATTGGGTGCTCCCCAGTTTTGGACTGTCTCTATGCCACTCACTGGGAGGGACATTTGGTTTCTGAACCTTTCCTTCAGCAACAAGATTTCATTTTTTTTCTGACTTCAGGCCAAGATTTGACTTAAAGGATGACCATTAAAAACATTAAACATTAATGAACAGTAAAAAACTGAGTCAGTCCCAATCATAAGATTTTTTTTTAATCAGCTGCTTTTTGATTTTTAAGGTAAATAATGTATTTTACTTCATTTGTGGATTTGTAACTGCTGGAAGTTCTTCTCTGTCATGCTTTCAATCAGTTTTATTTTATTTCTTTCCTGCACCGTAAATTTAGACAGCTTTTTGCTTATTTAAGCTTAGCTTTCATGAATCTGCTTCTCTCCAGGAGCCAGAGTTTTAAGAAATGGGTCAAGTACGGTGAGACTGAAGACAAAGCCGTAAGAGCTTGCAGCACTAGGATCTTTTTGTTCTTGTTTTGTTTTCAGAAAACTCATTCAGGAAACATCTAAACCATGCTGTACTTAACATGGGCTTCTCCAGAGACTCAGAGCTGAATTTTACGTTTAGGACAGAGAAACAGCAAAAAGTAGGTCTGTAAAGGGCCTGTTAATATCATCTGGCTCATCCCCATTTCTGAAACAGGATTCCTGTGTTGTTTGTCCAACCTGGCCTCAACTTTCCTCCCGTGACAGCATCTGCAGCCTCTCTAGATAATCCATTCCAGTGCTTAACTGTCATCCAAAGCTTTCCTCATGTTTAAACTAGGTCTCGCTGCAGCCTAAGCTCGTTATTTCTTCTCCTGTCCTCCACAGAGATGAAATACATTTATTTGCTTGGTTTTTGCAGCAGCCGTTTAGAAAAGCGTTATCATGTCCTTCCTTGGTCCTCTCTTCCCTACGCTAAACAACCACCATCCTCCTCTCTCCCCTCACAGCCACCGTTTCTTGCTCGCCCCACACCTGGCCCCACATCTGTCTCACACCTGGACTGGGAGACCTTCTGGCTTCAGCTTGACCCCTTGGGGACAATGCAATGCAGAACAGAGGTGTAGCAGAGATCTGTCTGACCACAACCACTGTATTACTGAAAGCACCTGAAAAATACTGGAGACCCTGGCTTCTCTCTGTACCTTATCTCTCTCACACCTGGGCACTGCTGCAGGATAAAGTTTCTTCCTTCTTTCCCACAAGCCATGCTTCCAAGGAGTGGCCAGTGACTTGCTTTTCTTACAGCCACCTGTACTTGTGTCTCGTTGGCCATGCATTCAGCTGCGAGGTTACCGCTCCCATTTCAGCCAAGCTTGTTCCACCTCTTCATGGAGACTCAGCTGGTAGTTAAGAGCATCATACATGATGTCTCTGGACTGCTGTCCTGCCTCCTTTCAGGGGTAATCCTGTAATCTGCTCTGGCATTTTTTTCTGTGCCAACCTGTCTGGTGAGCACTACAATCACATTTCTCACACATCCTGGACATGTGTCCAATATATCATAAGAGATGGACTCTGTTGATGAGTACCAAAGTATTTCACTCTTCACAATAACTTCAATATGCTTGTCAATTTTTCGCTTCATGCACAGTAGCTCCAAAAATGCCTCGAAACAGCATTTAAATGATCTTAATGATGTTGTCAGCAGCATCACGAACCCATACTTTCTTCTTTTCTGCACTGGTCAGATCTGCCCAGCCCATTGATGTCTGACACACTTTGCAGCTTATAAAAGTAAGGCATCAAAAAATTTATCCACAACTTATCTAGATGAGCAAAACAACAAGACTCAAATCCTGCAAGAAACAAGACAGCTTTGCCATCTGTTTCCATTCTCAAAAAAAAATACTAGAAAAAAGAGATAGGCTGTTTCTGTTAGCCAGTGGTTTTTACCTCTGTCTGACCAGTGTTTCATGAGTAACTGCTCCATGCTGGTCTTGCACTGCGTAGCGTACACTGTACTCATTGCTCCTTACTACGGCACAAGGCTGATCTCTCTGGGCAGTCAATGAGTCACTCTGGTAGTACTTCTCCACGCTGTCGCATCTCCCAGTTGCCAGCAGAGCCTCCTAGCAGAACTATACTTGGCGTTTCTGACAAATCTGAAAGAGTAAGGGTGGACCTGTTTTTACTGTCCATTGCCAAGACATCAGCAAACTGACATGATCTCATTCCTACACAAGCACAAAGTCTGCAACCTCATGTCAAGGATTAAAGGAAGTTCTGGAAAATTTGTGTACTAGCGCTGTCTTGCCATCTACTCCTTGTTACTCCTTCCAGCCCTGTCTGCTTAGCCCCACTCCCACTCCTTCTCCAAAGAGAGCAGGACATAGATGAGGAAGATCTGACAAAGTGATTGAAAAGGCTTTTTGCAAGGCACCTCATAAACTATATCCAGTTAAGCAGATAAACCTGCCCTTCATCAAAGGAGCATTAATTGGATCCACTGATGTTGTGTGTGCTGCTCTCTGCGGGGTTTTTTGTTCTGTTTATTGCCAGGGGAAGCATAGACCTGGACCATAGATACAGGATAAAACAGAGGGAGAACAGAGAGGGTGGAGGAGATACTTTGTCTTAGACAAGACTGCCTGGAGTACACAGGTTACAAGTTTCACGATTTTCTGCAGAGGCGGAGGCTGAACTGGCTGAGACAGCAGCTGTATTACCTTGAACTAAAAACATCTCATTGACAGTTGTATTCTGCCGGCCTGTCAAATTACACCATGTCATTTTTATTAGCTTAATATCTGGAGAGCTATCTCAACCATTAGAAAAGGTGGTTAAAACTACATCAAATGATTTGTATGTAACATAACATTGCTTTTGGGTTGCCAATTGCTAAAAAACTTTCTAACGCTCCTTCCAGTGCCTTGCTTTGCGCTGAGTAGCAGCTTTTAATTTCACATAAAAGCCATTAGCCATGCTGTGTGCTAAAATGCTCAGAAACTGGTCTTACTCATATTTTGTTTGGTTGCCAATAGCTTTAATCAGAGTTACCTTTTCTGAGTCATCGGTGTGACTAATACCCTTGTGAGGCCACCTAGAATAGACTTCCTTTGAAATAATTTGTCCTTTTCGCACTGAACTACCTCTGATCCATAAAGGCAACTTTGGCAAATCCCTTTGGTCTTCCATTGTATCACAGTCTGCATCACATAAGTCAGACAGGTAAGTAAAAATATTGACACGTTTCCTTGGGGACATCATTAAGTGTTCTGCTGAAAGGAGTAGTGTTTGTCATTTCTGATGCAAAATGAAATGAGTAAAGTGACTTGCCCAAGCTCCCATTCTGAAGTAGTGACAGAACTAGCATTAAGATCAATCACCTGAATCCCAATACCAAGATTTATTCACTAAAAGTAAATAATCCCAACTTTTCTAAATCCATCACATTGGTTTTTCAGTTCCAGTCTAATAGGGAATATTGGCATATAATTCTATTTCCACATTCATGGACCATGTGTTATTTGTCAAAAAATATTTTAATTCAGCAGAATTACAGCTTATTTTCACATGTGGCAAACAAAAGAGGTGTAGTACCAGAGGCTGATCTTTCTTTAAAAGTCAAGACGAAGATTCTTCAGAGTCAGAGTCATGATCCTTTTGGTCCTTTTGATGCAGAGTGCATCCCAGGGGTAGGTTATTTGGAGGTTAAAGATACTTTGGGGAACATTATTTTTCACTGGGTTCAGTTTCTCTGGGAGATGGGTTTTATATGCTAAACTCGTATCAGACCAGTAGATCTTGTAGATAGTCAAGGCATTTGTGTACTATGAGTGGTTTGAGAATTTCTGATAGCAACCTAAGGATTTTATTTTTAACCTTTTTATTGATAATGATGAAAAATTATCAGTAAGCACTGCAGTCTCACGTGTCTAGCTGCCATGACACAAAAGTTGCTTGCACTTGTATGCACAGCCGTGAGCTACTGGGATCTTAGAAGACCCATTCTTCTGTGTGTAACAGCATAGTTTCACAAGCATCTGTCTTAATGGGAGTATTATGTTAAGCATCTCTCTCCAGATGAGAGATCTGGGTGCCAGCCAGTGGGACCCAGGGACTACTCAAGCTAAAAACCATTTTGCTTGCATACTGCTGTTAATCTAGCACACAACAAAAACGGTTTTTGTTGGATTGGCACACAGGCTCATGAAACCAGCTGGGCAAGCACCACTGAGTTGGGGGCCACAGGAGAGGAAGGACCAGGAAGAGTTGTGAGGGGCAGCAGAGAGAGATGGTCAGCAGGGAGAGGGCTTCCACACTCATGAGAATGGTTGAAGATTCCCCACCCTGGCGCCTTGTGAACACATCCATCACAGCAGTTGCCTCGTTTTGTTTCAATATTTAGGTGATGCCATCACTGTAGACCATGGGTGGCAGGTAGTGTAGCCTGAGAGACTGCCTTGGCACCTGAGCCATGTCAGCTAACACATCATGTGTCATCATTTTAAAAACTTTAAATACTTATTGAAGAATACCTTACTGATGTCTGATATAAATGCAGATATAAATGTGTACAGGTATGTGTATATGCCACTTAAAAAAGCAGTATGTCTTCTGTCTTCAACAACACTTCACACGCAGATATGTTCGTATCTAATTAAATGGTTCCTCATTGAGGACTACCTGTTTTCTCCCTCTATTTAATGAGACTCTTTTAGCAAGATCTGGGAAATAGTGTTTTTTTTCTTTTTTTTTCTTTGTGTTTTAAGTAACCTTTATGCTTCCATATGGCTCGCATGACTCAAGCTTTATCATTTATAGATTACAAAGTCACAATTAAAGTCCTAGATAAGACTGAGTTGAGCACGGCAGACAGAAGCAGTTTTTTTAAAAAAAATGAAATTCTAACAAAGTTTTAAATCTGCAAAGAAGGCATAAATTCACAGCACAATATTGATTACAAAGAGTTAATTTGTCTGATGAGTCAATTCTGAAAAATACTGTGATGCCTAGCAAATGAAGGTTGCACGGCTTAGTGTGACCATGTCCTTCCCCACCCTCTGCTCCATCATACCATGAAAACTGCATTATTCTTGATAATTACGTTAAATGAATTTTTTAAGGACTCATTCTTTAAAGCAGAAGGGTTTTCAACTGCATAGTACCTTCAATACTTATAGGCTTTTTCTGGAGTTATCATTCAGCATTTTTGTATTTTCCACTCTTGGGAAATGTTTACCCAACTCTGATTTATTATTATTTATAATAAAAATGTGCTGTTCTCCAGCAAATTAATCTGTTTTGACAATACTTATCTAAGAGATGCTCTTCACTTTTATGTTAAACTCTCATTACCCAAGGTCAAGTAATCCTGGCCAGGTGGTTATGCTCCAGTGCAGAATGAAAGAGGGTAAAGGGTGTGCTGTGGCTAGAAGGTGAGGTACACTCCTGATAACCTGCTCTCCCTCTATGCATTCGCTTGAACCAAGATATTTGAAGATTGTCAAATGTCTGTTGTCTTGCTTTTGTTAAATGTAACCTTATTTATCTCGGCAGCAGCTCAGAGTCCACACCACTCCTTATGAAGCAGGTGAATAGGCTTATTTCCTTCTTCCCTTCTTCCCTTCTTCCCTTCTTCCCTTCCCTTCCCAACATGTGGAAATTCCTGTAGTGGAGAAGGTCCTGTGCCTGTGAATTCCCACAGGCACTGGGCTTCAGCTCCCCAGAACCATGAAAAGTGTTAATTTAATTTAAGAAATAGAAGGGGGACTACAGAAGGGAAAAAACCTTCAGGAAAATTCATGTGTGTGACTCTCTGTGCTACCAGTTAGAGGGAAAAGCTCTGCTCCTCATGCAAGTGCAGGTCCTCCTCTGAGGTCTCTGGAACTCTCTGGACAATCCACATGAGATGATAGGATCAAGAAGTGCTAAAATTTGAGTGAAAGTTTCACGTTTTTCTTCCTTTGGATAAGCATGTAATTATTCAAGTCGCTTTAAATGACTTTTCATTGATCTAGATATTTCATACGCAGGATGTTTCATACTCAGGCTAAAATATAGAAAGGTCACATACAGTAATTAAAAATATATTCTCCTCATGAAAACTGAAGGGGAAATTTAAGCTTTAATTAAGTCAGAAACAAAACTGAAAGGCATCATTTTCTTATTCAACAGCTTTTCCTTGAATGTACTTAGCTTCAGGCGCAAACACTCAAGGATACAGTAGTGCATTTGTTTGTTTTTTAAAACTGTTATTAAATATGTTACGAATTCTTTATCCCTGTGTGCAATCAGCAGAGCTTTCACCTTGCTCATCTTTGCAAAGTCTTCATTGCTGGTAACGATATGCGAGCCTGGAGGAATTGTGGTAAGAAATTTTAAAATTGCTGTGATCTGAAGCCAGTGAAAAATGTGTGTACATGGGTCAGGATAGGTCAGTATAAAGATTTTAGCAGTGGGATGACTATAGTATACATGTTTAAAAGCAGGTCCTCAGGTATTTAGTGTGCTATGTATTTTTTTAATGTAACTGTACACGACCTGTCTCCCAGAAAGGGATGTCTTTAGATGGTGCAGGGCCTCAGGTGAGCATTCTTGAGTATTTTTAAACAAAATGCATAAAATCTGCCAGTCTCCACTCACTCCTAAACTCTTGTCTGAGACCATGTCTCCTACCTCTGACAGGCTCCAAACACACACCTCATTTCTGCAAAACCCAATCCCAGACCTCATCCAGCCCCGTTCCTCCTCTGCCCTGTTTCACCAGCAGGATGCTAATGCCTGTGTCCACACATTTTGTTTTAAGAAGTTCTATTTATTTGCTTTGTCATGTCCTCAGTTTCCATTGGAAAATGGAAAAACTCACCTCAGTTATGAAGGAGGTATTTGCCAAAATTAATCTTGGTGGAATTTCTGGAAGCCTCACATCTTCCTTGCCTGTGACCAAGGGACAGCTGACTCCTTTTCCTTATCTAGGAACTGACTGAAGAGAATCCGTTGCTTTTACAGCTGTCAAGTGCATCTGACAATAATTGTCCTTGTATTCACGTGCATGCTGCAGAAAGCTGCAGAAGACAGCTACTTTATTCTTTTGTTTTCCTGATCTCAGATCCCCAGGAGGTTAAAGAGAATTAAATCAAATGTAGAAAAACTTTAGCATCAGAGGGTTCAATATTGTTAAGGGGTTTAATATATTGTAATTGTTCAAGCCTTTGCTTTGTGGGTGTGTTTTTTCCCTCACTCTGATTAAGTTCATGGTGAAGTCTAGATAAATATGACATTTAATGCAATCCTATTCTTGCTGCTATGGAGACATGCCTTGTAGAGTGTGTCTGCTTCACTTTGGTCTACAACAGCATGATAAGTTCAGCACACTTCTGCCAGATCTTCCCTGCTCCCTGTCTTTGTTGTTAATAGCTTAACATGCATTTAAGTATAATACTTGGCAACTTAATACAACATTTGTCTTCACTGAAGTGCTTCACAGACCGCAGTTAATGAAGCCCTGTCAATGTGGTTTGAGGAGGGAAAGGCCTTTTACAATAGAGGAAAAGTGGTGAAACTGAAGGACAGAGACACTAAGCCTGGATCTTCCAAGCTGCTCAAGTACCTAGGAGCCAGCTTTTGTGTTACGGTTTCTCCAGTGGTAAAACCATTTCACAATTTTTCTGTCCCCTCTGCCGGTCCACCGGAGGTTTGTCCTTTGTCTCAGCCACAGCAGTTCTGTAGCAATGTGTTGCTAAGAGTACGTCCTGGCCCCATCTCCTCACCCAGCCCTTAATGAGGGCTGATACCAATGGGAGTTTTTGCTCGTTAAAGGCAGAAGCAAAACTGAACCAGGACTTCAGATTGTGCTCATGGTGAAAGGGTGGCGGTCCCTCTCAAAAGAAACATGTGCTCCTTGCTATGTGTGCACAGAGGGAGACAACATTTCAGCCTGCCTAAGGTGAAGAAATGTTTTGTAAGGGCAAACAGAAACAAACAGCCCTTTCCAAATTTCTGGGGTTTTTTTGTTTGCTTTTGTTTTTAAATCTGGACTAGTTCAGTGCCCTCCTTAAGCCATGACTTCACAAACAGGGGATCGGGGGAGTAGGAATTAGTGCCTGAGATCAGAGGGAGGGCAAGGGCTTTATTAACCAGCTTTGCCAATGAAAAAGTCATATTTGGACTAATTTCCGTGGAGATCAATGGCAGTTTAGCACAGAAAAACGAGAGGGCTGTCGGCCTAGGCAATGAACATGCAGATCTGTCCATACTAGGTCAACATGAATACTAAAATCACTTTGTTTTCTAGCTAGTTACAGATCCCTGCTTAACAACCTAGCAGGCTGTGATATGAGGTCCTGCACTCGGCTTGCTGCCTAAGGTCGGAAATCCTGGTTCCCCCAGGAAAGCAAGGGCAAACTCCCATGGAGCCAGCATGTCACACTCCCTGCACCATGTGTGGTGTCAGCTTTATGCACTGCTTCTTGTAATTTCTATTTCTGGCCTCCCCACATAGGTTTGAATAAAGGACACGTTAATGAGGACTGAATGGCATTTGTTATCCACGCAGTGCATCATGGCCAGATTGGTAAGAACATGTCTCAGCTCCATACCATTACTCAGTCCTTAATTAGGGAATGTTTCCTTAGTAAGGGCTGAACTATGACACCATGCAAATCTTTCAGATTTACCTCATGTTTCTCAGGAGGAGCAAGTGCCTCTTGTGCACAGTCCAGAGGGGACAGTCTTCCACCAAGATCCCTGAAGGGCTTTGCTCAAGTTTCTCATCCAGCAGGTTTAATGTACAAGGGCTGTGTCTGCACGCAGGAGAAGACCCAGGCAGATGTAGTTGTGCTAGTCCTTAAACTCCTTTACTTTTAAAATGTGGTAGCGGTACTTTAATTCTCTAAGTATGGAAATCAGAGCATGCCTTCATTGCTGGTTAAACCTTAGCATATACCCAGGATCTACCTCTGGATGGGTTCATCTGCTTTATATCTCTTGTCCTATTAATTGGGGTTTCTGTCTTTTTACTGGACCAGCAAACCTCTAGTTGCAGAGTCAGAAACTTGCCAAACTGCTGTAAGAGCTCAGGTCCCTCTTTTAATGGGCTCTGAACAAGATGCTTGACCTCCCACAAAAACGCTGTGGGTATCTCTGGCCAAAATAAAGCCCTGGTGGCACAGGCGGTTACCGCATCAGAAAAAAACTGAAAGAATATTTCTTTCTGTGAGCAGGTGATGCGAAAGGACTGTAAGAGCAAACTGATAGCAACTACTCATTGCCTTCTGTCAAGTGAAAGAAAAATGTACTTTGGTCCTTTGGGAGATGCTTTTGGACGCAGCTAGTCATGGAATATTTAAAGGAGCCTTGGGGGGCACTTCTGATGAGAGAGTTTAGTTTGCAGCCACTACCTGTTGTAGCTGCAAACTGCCGCATTTATTTTTCCTCTCCTGGGGAGAAGAAAAACAACGTCTGTTTTCAGTGCTGATAGGGGCTTGCCCTGTAAAACAACTTTCTCTATGACTGTTGTGTAATATTTGTGAGGAGGCAAAACCGAGCAAATCCGTTTTGTTTTACAACAGATTTGTTTACAACAAATAGGACTTGCTCCTCGGAGGCTGTCGTGATGCAGCTTCCCCAGTTCAAAATGATGCTAATTGGCTCCCACCTAGTTACCAAAGGGAGGCTCTGTGATTTCAGATATGTCACCTGCTGGAAATGACTAGAAGACCGTAAATGTATTCAGCTCCTCAGGGAGTGTTTTTTTATCCTTTTAAATGAGTTTTTGTGTGAAGAGGTATTTGATAGAATATCCCCGGTGTAAGAGAAATAGTTTCCCTGAGTTCAGGACTAATTATCCTCAGAGACACAACAGACTGAACAGCTAGATGAGCCAGAAATAAAATGGTATCTTGTGGCTATAGTGGGAAGTAGGCAGTTACACTCCTACCATACACGATTAAATGGCTATTGAGCTTGCTATTGTCGGAGAGGAAATGACCAGCTTTCTCATACAGAGCCTCCCCAACTAACAAAGTACATGTGCGCTCCAGCAGCACTCTCTGTTGTGCATAGGCAGATGTACAGCACTGGCAGTCTTTGCTGGTTCTGTGTGTATTTCAGACCAAACAGGGTCTTTGCACAGTCAAAAGAGAGAACTTTTTGTGCATGTGGTGTTGCACATTCTTTTCATGTTTACACAACTCTTGCTGAAGGATGAGAGAGCATGCTTTTGCTGTTCCTTACAAATCATGGTTTTGTCATGTTTGTTCACTGCTTGGGATATTTTTCTGTTTTATTTCTCTCTTCAGTTAAATTTTTCAGCTTAGGGTTAAGGTATTTTGTTGTCAGGTTTTCTTTCCTCCCTTCTTCAGCCAAAACTCCCACTGAAGCCAGCTGTAATTTTGCCTGAACAAGGACCACAAGATCTAGCCAAATTTTGCTGAATAAAAAGCTCATCTGCTCCTGAAACTCTGGATAAGGATTTGAACTCTGTGCCATATTCCTGAATCAGATCACTCCCATCACGGTGCCCACTGGACTGTACTGGGGAGGCCCTGGTCCATGGGGCAACGCGGGACGTGTGGGGAGCACTGGGATCTTGCAGCAGGGGAGGGGGCAGATGGCAGACAGGGCGAGGGGCAGCCCAGTGGTCTGAAGCCCACCTTTTCTAGGTGCCACTCAGAAACTACCTTTTCTAATGAGAGCTCGTTTGTACCAGTATGTTAGAACTGGGGCTTGTGCGAGAGCACAGCACCGCAGGAGCAAACGCTGGCCCCAGCGGTCCTCCACCCGCCTCCCAGGGTAGAGCAAACACATCAGCAACCTGTCCCTCTGAAGGACTGTTTAGAAGTATGTGTTGCTGATGTTGCCAAATAGAGAGACATAAAAAGGAGAAAAGTCACAGCTCAAGCCAGTGGATTCTTGCTTAGCACCGTATTTCAACTAACTGTTGAGTCTGAGTGCTCAGAGTGCCTCTGAGCCAAGGTGTGCCTGGAGGAGCATGGAAACAGGGCTGGTCTGGCTGAAGGAGTAACCCTTCGGGCATCGTCCCTTCCTCCAGGTCCTCAGGCGGTGCCGCTGGCAGGACTTGGCAGCTGTCTCCTTCCTGCACCTTAAACGAGCATTGTAAAGGCAAAGGTGGCATTCATAAATTACGATTCTCTAAACAGGGTGCTTGCGACTTGCGCATTCACATATTGCAGTCACAAAGCTATGAATTTTCTGAGTTTTGTCACACTCGGATAAGATTAAAAAAAACACAGTTATGTTCGATCCTCCTGACTGAGTTGCAGAAGTAATTTCTTGTTCAATTGAAATCTAAAACTTTGGAGATTTCATGTCCACTGGGATGGAAAGTGATTTATCAATTCCCATTAATTTCAGCCACCGATTTATCAATTCCCATTAATTTCAGCCACCAATCAGGGAAGTTTTTCTTTTCATTTTAACAAAAAGGATAATGTATATCACCTACCTTTTATGCACTGACAGGAATTGTAGAAAGCAAGCAGCTAAAGCTGGGATCTCTGCCTGTTTAGAAAAAACACCATTTTTTCTAAGAAAAAATATAACTTTGTATTTGGTCTGCAACTTTTATGAGGAGGATTCAAAAGTCAAAACCTATATGTTTCGAGACTTGCCAACTTTAAGTTACTTTGAACAGCTTTGTGGGAGCTTGCGGCCTCTCAAGCCTCTTATTTTTGTATGTGCACATTCGCATTTCTTTTGGGAGTTGCTCTTGTAATACACAAACATTTACTAATGGTCTTACAACAACTGCAGATTACATTTTTTCCAAGGCCTGCAGGCAGAAAAGGCGAGGTTGGCAATCCTTTACAAAAACAAGAACAGTGACATGAACTGTGTTCATTTCTTGTAAAGATACACAAAACACAAGGAATGTAAAGAAGAGGCACTTGGAAAGTTGTTTTAATTCCCTGAAATTCCTGTGTTAGAACATTTGGAAGAAGGAGAGACTTACTATTAGTCAACTGTATTGATTTCTGCCACTAAGGAAAGTGGGAGAAAAAATATTTACTGTGGTAAATTGGTGGAGTTTTCAACCAGTTCATATTGAAAAAATTCTCCTGTGGTCTCTCCCCTGCTTTCCCTCTGCAGAAGGGAACACTGGAAGAGGCACCAGGAGAGAGCAATCAGAGGGTCCTCCTCTGTGCCTGCCACCCCCTTCAAGGGAAACACGCACCCTGGGGAGAGCAGTTGCCTTCTCCTTGCTCTTAGTAATGAGTCACAAAATGATTTTCATGATCACGACAAATTAAGTACCACTGCAATTCAAAAGTGATCATTGTCGCTTTTTGATCTGGTTCCTCTACATGGCCTTCTCCGGTGCTATGAGTACTTGCAACCATAGTTAAAATGGTCAAAAAAATAACTGTGGTTGTTTTTATTCAAGCTACTTGATACTTAAGCTGTGTTTCATTGGGAATTATGTGGTTTTATGCTTGGGAAAACTGGAATAAGTGTCTTAGGTTATTTTTGATGAGATTTTCCGTTTGATTTACAAACATGAAATTTTGAACATTTGCTGTTTCCTTTCTTGACAAAAGACAAGCAAACCCAAGCTCAACCATTTCACTAAACTCTTAAACGTGAAGGTTGGTAGATGGAGAGATGTATTTATAGTGTGGCTTTACTCAGAAAAGCAGCTGGGTAATGATGGTGTCTTCTTCCTCAGCATGACTGCTACTTGTGTGCATTCACTCAGAGCTTCGACTTTATGACAGAAATAAGTCTTGATTGCTTTTTACTCTTGTTAGCCCTGCAGAGACTACATAGCTAAGCATCAAATATAGCTAAGAGCTAATGAGCTAGATTTTTCAGTGATGAGCACTGAAGCCTCAGCAGCTGAGACTTCAGCAGGCTATTGATTACTCCTTACAACAAGGGAGTAGTAATTTCCGATCAATTGCATTTATACAAGCCCAATGAAAACAGGGGACATGGACGGCTATAGGCAAAGGCCTCATTTATCTGACAGACTGTAATTTTATTTCTCATGATATTTGAAATGGAAAGGACAAAGTTTTCTGGGTAGAACTTGAAGGACCAGGAATTAGAAGTTTTTTTCCTTATAAACTTAGTGCATTTGAGACTGAAAAACTGTAAGCACAGGACCTCACAGTATTGTTTTGTAAGTGCTTTTCAGGACAGGAGACACAGTCTAAGCACATTGCCAAAAAGGAGGGAAAACCTGATGAGAGAAAAACGTTCTTTAACAATCATAGCTAGTAGAAAACTGATTTTTACTAGGAGGAAAGAATGGCTATTATTAAAGATTAATAGGGATATGGGTCAGCTAAATGCTGACAAATATGAAGGATCCAAAAACTTCCTAAAGCGTACACTAGTAAAGTTGATACAGCAATAAATGAGCAAACTCTTAATTTTTTTTTCTTTTCAGAAGTTACCAATATATCTAAAAATGTGTATTTTCTCAGGAAGACTACGTTCTTGTGAACAGATTCAAACACAAATAATTCCAGCATCCATATTTTTCTGTGCTGAAAGAAAAGCTCACTTCACTCCCTAAGTGTCCATAATCTCAGGTTAAAAAGAAAAAAACAACCACAACATCACACTTCTCAAAAGAAATGAACCTCAAATAAACCCAAACGGACTGCCTGTGTACCTGACTTTTAAGTTTTAGTATAATTCTAGGCCTGAGAAATCAAAATGAAGCAGTAATGAAACAGAAGGCTGAACTTGAATTATTAAAATTAGGTTTCCTCTTTCAGGGTTATACTTTAAGACAATATTTCTTTTCATCACTATTAATTTTTTTGTAACTAATAGTTCTTTTAATAGAAATTGTATTTCACCTTGAAATTACATAGATGCTCTATTGTAATAACACTTCCTAGATTTGATTCTTAAGGTTTTAACTATAAGAGTTTATAGAACCATAGAATGGTTTGGACTGGAAGGGGACCTTAAAGATCATCCAGTGCCACCCCCTGCCATGGGCAGAGACACCTCCCACTAGCCCAGGTTGCTCAAAGCCTCATCCAGCCTGGCCTTGAACCCCTCCAGGGATGGGGCATCCACAGCTTTTCTGGGAAACCTGGGCCACTGCCTCACCACCCTCGCAGAAAAAAATTCTTGTGATGTGACGGGTCCTTCCTCTTCAGTTTGCAGAGCAGTGAAGCAATTCTGCCAGGGCACTCCAGCCTTTGGAGGAAGCCTCTTCCTCCTGTTGGTCCTTGCTTCTGCAAGCTTCCGCTCCTCTGCATTGCTGTCTGCATTGGTGGCCCCCCCCTTTCTTCTTAGCGTATGGTTGGGCTGGTTATTGTTTGTTTATCCGTGGGTTGTGGCACCACAGGAGACTGGACCTGGAACCAGTTGCCTGTCTTCTTCTCAGCCTCCCCGATGCTACACAGCCGTCTCGCTGCCTCCTGCAGCCCAGCCACCTGCTGCAGGAGCTCCTCCACCTGGGCACGCCTTGTGCTGAATCATTCCTGTCTGAAACTGCAGTACATGGTAAGTCACCCTAATAGATTTTCTGTGATGTTCCTTAGATTAGCCCATGAATTTGTAAACTCCTTTCAAATAGCTGAAAGGAACTGCTGGGACTGTAGAAATCTGAGGCGGACACTGGAAAGAAGATATGATATTTCATAATTTTTGAAAATTATGAAAAGTACAAATGGGAGAGCCTGGGGAGCTGTGATGGGAACTGCACCTGCTAAGTCCATTTCATTAATAAAGCAAATGGTAAGGGATAACAGCTGATGAGCAAAACCACCTTTATACATATGAAAAATAATCTCTGACATAACAAATTTATATATTTTTTTAAATTACTGAATTTGTAGCCAATTATAATGATGGCATGACTGAAATACACCTATTTCTCAATATTGTTACAGATTTTTATGCATTACCTCCAACCCTGAGCAACTATTTTTTGGAATTTGAGTATAAGCATTGTCTCATGCATGGAAAGAGTCTAAATAAATGGTGGTGATTTGCAGTAAAATATCGACTCTTGGGAGGTGCCCAAGTTAGTTGGGGCTGGGCAGTGTGATGTTAGATTTTGTTTACGGTGTTTATTAATGTTTCGTGAGAGAAGTGTAAACTGCACATTAATTATGTTCCACAGGGACTAAATGGGGAGGTGTAGCAGAGGATGGACTAATCACTTTATCACTTGCTGGGCACTCTGAGCTGATATAATTTAGTATAGTCCAACTAAAAGTGGGAATAAATTCTCTCTGATAGGAAATTTATTTCCTAGGCCTGTATGTAGATCCGTGTTTTATTCCCTTCAGACACTATATATCTATTCTTATATGCCAAGGCTACTGGCTTTTCTCTTTTTCTGGGTGCTGGGAAGACTGAATAGTTCTTAAACTGCTTGTAAATGATAAGAAATATAAATAAAACAATTTTATTGATGATGAAAAAAGGAAGCAGATAAATATTGAGGATCATGAAGCGATACAAAAGGACCATCAAAGGCTGGCAGAGCAGGGACAGGCTGCTGATGAACCAAAAATGACTTTATTCTTTGGGTGCCGTATATTTACAGGATGTGCTCACGGCTGTTCTGTGGAGAATGAGGCGGCTGTAGCCACCCATGGAAAAGTCTCACACAAAGGAGATTATATGATGCTGTGCAGATTTTTGTAGGAAAATTACTCTAGTTCTTTTAACTCTGTTTCCAACCTGGCAAGGACCCCTGACTGCACATTGAGGAGACTGTGCTCTTTCACGGGAGGAGGATGGGGAAGATGGAAAACAAATCCCCTGCATGTGCGGGCTTCTGGAAGACACTTTGGGTTATTGGTCTGGAGAGTGGGCACGTGTTTCTCAATGGAAACCCTCTGGACAGGAGGTCACTTGTCAAAATGAGTTTTAAGGAATTTTTAACCCTGTGTAATTGCTCAGGAGCCTTTGGGTATACATGATGGCAGAGTTGGGAGGGGGATGACACTGCGGTAGGAACAGTCTAGTTGAGCTGGCTGTCATCAAAGTGTCTCAGGTGTCAACAGCACTGATGTTGCAGGGTACAAACTTCAGCTTTTGCTCAAACTGGTCAAACTAAAACATGGCAGCTACTTGTGCTCTGACTGCATCGAGGCTGGCTGTCAGGGCAGGTGTGGCCCAGCACAAGCTTCCTTGCCCTAGATCATGTTTTCTCTGAGAAGAAAGTTTAGAAGGACAAGTTCAAAGGCAGTCCAGGCAGGCAAGGCCAGGGCGTTTGAGGCTGCTGAGAATGGTGCCTGTAATTCTAGTAGTATTTAGCACATTGCAATGGAAATGAAAACCCTGTAACATCTTCCATAGACGCTTAAGATGCTTGGAGACAAGACAACGTTTTGATTTAAACCTTTGGCTTAAGTTACTTTAAGCAAGAAGAATGCCTTGAAGTTGCTTAGTTATGGACATGCATTTTGTCTTCTTGCCTCTCGTGTCAGCTTGAAAACTTTTAGGAGAGTAGGAAATGGGGTGGTTAGAATGTTTATACAAGAAATTGCTAGAGGAAGATCTTGCCTACCAACACCCAAAAGGCTCTGTGTTACCAGAGGTTTGAGCTAGCGAGATGTCTTATTTATTCCTTAAGAGTTTACCACATTGATTGGGCTTAAATGTGCTCCTTCTACAAAAATGTCCGTCAGGGTGATTAAGTCTTGCATAAAAAGTGCAGTAAATTCTCCCTGGCTCCAAGAAACTCTTGTGCAGTAATTTGGCACTGGAGCTCTCTCCCCAGCACCCTGTAAATCAGGTACCATCTGCACCTTTGAGTTAGTTCCCCTACCTTGTCTATTCTTTGAGCAAGTTCTGGGGGGCAAATGCATTTCTCTATGTGCACAGCCATCTGGGACCTCCCCTGCAACATCAATGCTGGAAAACATTAAAAATAGAAGGCACTGGGACAGGGATTGAAGTACTTCTGCCTGCTTCCTCCAGCCTCAGTCCCAAACCAATGGAGAGGCAGCTGCTGGAACAGACAGCAAAAAAAGCAGGGGGGGTCACATCATGGCAGGCACCTGGCAGTTACCCTCACACAGCCTGCGGGACATCCAGCTAGCAGTGCAGGGATGTGCTTGGGGTTTCTCTACATACAGGGGAAGCTCATCCAGTATAATGCATCCCCTGTGGCATCCTCTGGGCTGGTAACTCAGATCTAGGGAGGGCAGATATGGTCCACTTACTCTTGATTGCCATCTGGGACACCACCTACCCGCAGAGGAGTGAGAAAGGAGATATTCATGGCCTTTTTTTCAACATGAAGATTGCAACTATTCTTTTCCTGGACCTCTCAAGTCAGGAGTCACTTTGTTCCCTCTTTTCTTACAGACATAAGGACCACCAGACTCTGCCTCTTAATCATGAGGGTGGCATTTAATGGAGTGCCTCATCTTTTCTTTGGTGGAGAACCCATCAACCAAGGTGCCTGTGCCATTGGACTCACTTAGCCATGCCTAAGATGCACTTGGCAAGATTCCAGTGTGCCAGCAGCACCCATCTGATTTTCTTTTGCTTCTCTGCTGCTGCAGCACAAAGTATATGGCTGAAAGCCTTTTGTGGACTCAGATATATCCTGCAAACTCACATATAGCCTGCAAACATTAAATACAGTCTGATTATAAACCTCCTGGTGATACAGAATGGCTCACCAAGTGAGGAAAAGTGGATTTTAGAGGACAAATTGTTTGAAACATTTGTTGGGGAGATAGTTTGAAAAGAATAGCAAGGGGAAACCGTGTTGTGTGCAAGACTAAATTTCTGACTAAAGTATATAGCAATTTTCATTTAAGGCTTTATCTATACTATATATATATTTTATATATATATATTCCTCTTGAAGGGAAGACTTGGGGATTTCAGGCTTTTGAAACAATTCTCTCTGTCAAGGGCACAAGTCCATAAGTCATGATTTTTGGATCACTACTTCTCTGCTGAGTTAGTCTAACTCAGGAAGGTAGTAAAGGTTTTAAACTGGCAGAGATATGCTTGAGGGAAGCTGCAGGCATATTGGCATCACATCTGTCTTGCTGTTTTGCCAGTAGAAAAGTGGTACCATATAGACTGATGAGAGGAGCATGGATAAGGGAGCGGTAGAGGATTCCAGATAAAATAGACAAATGAAACCTTCAGGAAAAATCAAGCTTTTTCAGACATTTGATTTTTTTTTTTTTCCTGGAAGGGTATTTTAGTGCTCTATTTTGGGAGTCTGTCATCAACCGGTGAGAGAACCTGCAGCAGAGAGAGGAGTGGGTGTGAGAGAGACAACTCCGCAGAGGTGAAGGTCGGTGAGGAGAAAGGAGAGGAAGGAGGTGTCCTGGAACAGAGGCTCTCCTGTAGCCCGTGGTGAAGTATGGTGGTGCATGTCATGCCTCATGGAGTCCGTGAGCTTGTTTGTAGTTAATGGAGATGTAGCCTTGGTCCATCTTATCTCCATGGATGCAGTTATGATCAAATCTCTTCTTAGCCTTCTTTTTGCATAGATTGACCTCTGAACCTTTCACTGTAAAATGTGCATTTGAGACCTCAAACCAATTTTGTAACTCTTTTCTGAGCTGTATTTCAACATCTGGACATGAGACCTGGATAACCATTCCTAGACAATCATTCTGCAAGCTGTGTTAATCTTCATAGACCTCTCCTCAGTGAAAAAAAGGTGAGTGCTTCACTCAGAGGCTTCTTTCCAAATACAGTTCCCGATCCTGTAAGTGTGGCCTGAAGACAGACCTCTCCCGAAAATTGTGGTAATGAATCTTTGATATTTTACCCCCCACTTAAAGACCTCTGAGAAACAAAAAAATGGCAAAGTTAGGGTAATTTGAATTACGTTTTTTTTCTTTGTTTTTCACCACTATGGTGGAAAAAGTTAACTGAAGACAAAACTTCAGCATTGAAAACACATTCTTATTTTATTTTCAAAGAGAAGTAAAAGTAAAGGAGCTGGCAGTTTAAAGCAGGATATTAGGACCTTTCATTTCCATGGAGAAGTTCACTGGAGTAGCTGTAATACCTTGTATGACCAGATTAATATGTATGAGAATGTCCAATATGTGCATGCAAAACCTCATTGTTTTTATGGCAGCTCGTTATGCAGCAATTCGATGGAGTCAGCAGTGTAGTCTGAATCCAAGTTACTTTGCAGTGAATTGGAAATCAGGAGAAGTATGAGCTACCTTGCATTGCTGGAGTAGGTGAAGTTCATTAATGATCATTTTGGGAATGATTTAATGATGAGCAGTTGATTGCCAGCTCATAAAGTCAGCTCAATATCAACTCATTAGCAGGAAGCTGAACTCTGAGTTTGTTCTGAGACTTGTACCTCAAGCAATGCTTAAGGGAGAATCGTCATTTTATTGAAAGAAAAAAGTCTTTGATGCAAGAAATATATATTTTTTTAAATAGGGTGAGAGTTTATAGGAATAATGTTGGAGCTGCCTTTCTAGGAAAGCTCTCACCCTTTAAAAACACAACATGAATAACAAGGTATGTCAGTGTCTTCCTCATGCTAACACAAAACCACTATTCTTTGTAACTGTTAGAAGCTGCTTATGTAGAAGGCCTGCTGTCTTACGCTTTTAGATCTAGGAAATTAACGCTGAATTTAATTTAAACCCAATATACAAAAACAAATCAGTAACACCATATCAAAAGCACAGACTACATCTGGTCTCAATCAGTTTATGTACAACATTCAATGCACTTGATAGCACACCACCCACAGCAACACCTCCCGGCATGCTGAGAGCTTCCAACGCTACCCTCCTTGCTTTCTCCTCCTCATTTAGACTGTGTTCTTTAAAAACAGACAAATAGACAAACTTCATTTTCATGATTCACCTTTTCTATAATCTTGGGTCTGAGGCACTGGCTCCACCTTTTTTTAAGTTATTCCTGCATTCCTTCATTTGTCATCCCAGGCACCAAACAAAGGGATCCATAAATCCCATTGATCTGGCATGGTCTTTGCAGTTTCTAAGACTTTTAGACCCCATAGACTTACATCTCCCTCCATATATGTTATTTGGGGATTGCAAATACCTGAGATTATCTTTTAATTGTTTCTTTAACCAAAGTACTGAGGTATTGACTTAATCACGTCTGTTCTCCTTTATCTGCTTAAACAAGCAAGAAATACTAAAAGATAACAACATTCCTGATTGATTTGACTGCGTGACATTTGATGTAATCCATATGGACCACAAAGTCAGCATTAGGTTTGCAATCACAAGAAGTCATCTCCAAAATCTCAAGGAAAAGGAAAGCTGTTGGTGCTAGGAAGAAATTAAATTTCTGGAGTAAAGAATCATTTGTTTTGGTTTATCTACCCCAGTGAAATATACGAAGGCTATATCAGTAAATCACCTGACAGCAAAAAACTTAGCTCAAAAAAAATTAATTGCAGACTAGGATCTGCCAGTTTCACGGCTGGTGGTTTAAAAATACTAATAAAAATAGGAAAATCTATGACAGGAGACTGATTTATACAAAACGCAGCAAATCTCTGTTATTTGTAATGTGCAGTTTTCCGCCTCTTGGAAATGATCCCCGAGAAAAAAATCATAGTCTGAAGATCTCATTGTCCTGTGGATGTTTTGAGGTGTCTGTGCCCAGTTCTGGACTTCGGGGGTGGACCCTATTTTTCCCAGCCAAGTCAAAACAGTGGATTTTTGGGTGTTTTTTGCCTCTTAGGTGTCTAGGCAGCTCCTGTAGCTTAAGAAGAGAGAGTGGAAGCTGATCATGTTTTTGATGCAGAGGTGTTGCAGTTTCCCTTTGCAGGCAAGCCAGAAGCTGTGGAAGAAATAGAAAGAGAGGAGAGAAGCGGAGACAGAAAGTTGCAAAGAGAATACATGGGAAATCCTTGCTGAATTTTTGGATGTCTGTATCAATTTTGAGCAGCTTGGAAAAAGCAAGTTTGTTTTGCTCCTGGTATATTGTGTCTATTCGAGTAGAGCCATTAAAAGCGTGGGCATAATAATTTGTGAGGCAGCTTGTGACCCATGCTGCTTTTTCTTGCCTTCTTTACCCTAGTTAAACTTTAAAAGCTTCCCACACTATTGTCAAAAGCTTCTTACAGCTAAGAAGATAAATGCAGCAAATCATCTTCTGTTAACGGGTGAATTGCAGGTTCTCCCTACTGGAAGAACCAACAAAACATTTTTTTGTACAAGGCAATAGTTTATTTTCATTGAGCTTGGAATGCAAAATGCAGACCAACTCTGCAATCTGAAACAGTTTTGAGAACAGAAAAATGGGAAAATTGGGAACTTAATGTTTCACTGTATACCAAGAATGGCTGTCATATTATGTTAGGCACTATCATGAAGAAATCAGCAATAAACTTTTAGGGCTGTATCTTCAAAAGAATTATAACTAACTCTGGTGTACAAAATTTTTGCCCTGGAGGCAGTGAAAGGTAAGCTAAAGAAGAGCAGATATGGTGTTACATCCAGACCAGGCAAACTGTGCAGGGAAAGAGAGGCTATGCATTTCTATCCTACAAGCCACCTCTGTTCTGTGACTGTCAATTTTCCCTCATTTGAATAGTCTCATCCAGGCACCTGGGCCTCTTTTAGGTGAGAGAAACTATCTACCTACCTTACTTTAAGCTGAAAGAGGGTAGATTTAGATTAGATATTAGGAGGAAGTTTTTTCCTGTGCGGATGGTGAGGCACTGTCCCAGGTTGCCCAGAGAAGCTGTGGATGCCCCATCCCTGGAGGTGTTCAAGGCCAGGCTGGATGAGGCTTTGAGCAACCTGGGCTAGTGGAGGGTGTCCCTGCCCATGGCAGGGGGGTTGGAACTGGATGATCTTTAAGGTCCTTTCCAACCCAAACCATCCCGTGATTCCTTGATTATATGATTCTATGACTCTAATGATCAGGAGCACATTTCAGAATGAGATTTATGCTCACGGCTCTCTCATTTCCATGCCAAAAGTGTGCTGTCTTTCTAGGAATAACACAGGGTTGTGATGACAGGTGTTATGGTTTCTTGCAGGATCCAGATGTTTGATGTCGGTGTTAGACGCTGTGGATACAGAGCTGCTGGCTCAGCTATAAACAGTACCTGGCTGTGCAAGTGAAGGCTCCAAAAAGCCAGAGGCAACGGTACTGCCTTGTCTGTCCTGCTACCACCTTGTCTGTCATCCATTGTGCAATGCAGCCTGCCTCAGCCACATCTGTGACCTCAGCTTCATCAAATGCTATTGTTTTCTTGTCTGCTGCAGGAGGGTCTCCTAATGAAGCTTAATACTGCTTTTCTTCATTCTATGAGCTCCTCTTTTTATTCAAGGCAAAACAAGCAGAATCTCCTGCAATTGCAGTGCTATTTTCCCTTCCTCCTTTATAATCTTTAACCTTTTCACTGTCCCCTGCTGGCTTGGGTTGGGAAGGGAATCAGAGCTTCCTGCTTGCTAATGCCAGGCTATAATGAATGCGTCTTTTTACACCGTGTCGCAGCCTTTCTGCTGGGTTGGGTTCTGACATAAGCTGGTGGGACAAGCTGTCACTTGTCACTCTCATGATGTTTTCCTTGTGAATATGTTCTTTGGCATCCTTTTGCCCAAAGGACAGTCGGGCGCTCTTCTCTCGTGTGCTCTGTTTGTTTTCTTCCAGTGCTTATTGCTCTGCTTGTACCTGATGCAGAGAGGCAGTTACGACCCTTTGGAAATTTGCAACAGTCATTAACCTAGGGCACTGACACAGGCATTCTTGTGATCCAAGGAAGACATTAACCAGCTGAGGCAGGAGGGGGGATGACCGTACCTATGAATGACGCCGGTGCACTGTGGAAACCTCAGCTAATTACCTCTGGATGAAGAAACTGTCAAGGTCCACTGGCCGAGACGTCAGAGGCTGTTACCTGAGCAGTTCCATGGGCCCTGGGCAATAAGCCAACGCAGCTTCCAGCCTCTGCCAACCCATTAGCTGCGAGATACTAATATGACACATCCCTCACAACTTGTGTCCTCTAAAGCCAGTGCTGGATTAGGTCCCAAATCCGAGCTCCCACATCATGTGGTTTTTCCAGAATTGCAGTTTTGTGTTAGAAACAAACCGGCAGACACAAAAGCCTAACCATTCCTTGCTGCTCCAAAAGCACACACAGTTGACACTGTAGTGCCTGCTTTGGTGTACAACACTGGTGAGAGGTGCGAGCACACCTGGAACCTCTCTACGGTGCTGATGCTATACCCAAAGATCCATGACACCCTTTCCAAATCATCTTGTGAGAAGTCTGTGTGAGAAAGATGTGGCAGCCCCAAGTCTGCCTGAAGAAGCACTGAAATAAATGGAGGGGAAAAAGAGTTTGCCTGAACTTTGCTTGGCTGGAGCGGGAGGGTAACTACCGGCGCTAATGCTTACTGGGGGGTGACAGAAGGCAGCAGCCCCAGCACAGCATCCCCTGGCAGAGCTGACGGGAGGAGGAGCAGCTTAACAACCGGTGCAGTGGGCTTCTCGCTGGTACAACTTACACTAAAAGGACACTTCTCCACCTGTGTAAGACAGCTCAAAGCTATTTTAAGCAGGCACCAGCCTTGTCCAAAAAAGCCCAGACAACACTGACATCTCCACAGGTGGGAGGAAAAGCAGCTGACATGAGCGAACACAACAGTGAAGGGTCAATAGCCCAGCCAGCCGAAAAGCATAGCATCCATTCCACGCTGGGCATTAATCTTGTGGAATAACGAGAGCCTGGGGAAACTCCTTCCTTTCTCTGGTGGAAGGAGGCAGTTGGGCAGAGCCCTGCCATAAACACAGCATTGGCTGGCCGTGAGTGACAGATGCCTGCTGGACAAGATGGTCTCCTGGTGGAAAACCCAACGCACACCGGGGCTGGGGGCTGCACTGGAGGACCACAGCGGGGACTGGTGGCACTGCTGGGGCTAGGTGGCTCTGCTTTGAAGAGGAGAGGAGGCATTCACCAGCCTGCATGACAGCTGAGACACGCCAGCCTGGAACAGCCTTGCAGCCATCCGAACTGCTGCTGTGTCAAAACACCCGTCGCCTTTGTTTTCTGTAGTTTTGCTCTCTGCGGACTTGTTTTTTACTGAAGGTTGAATGTCTGCCTCAGTCTATAGCATTTACCCAACATTTCCTCTGAAAAACTGCCGTGTAGGAAATCTCACAGTAGCGACAGGAGGAAGATGGAGCTGTGCCTACACGCTGGCTTCAGTCACAGCCCTGTCACACACACAGTGTTTGTAACAGCCTAGTGGTTTCGGCCAGGAGCGTTCGTTTTCCACCAGTTTTCACAACCCAACAAAACCCGCTCTACAGACTTCTCCATAGCAATGCAAAGACTCCATACACAGGCACTGCCTGCCGCCACCCCCGCTGAGGGGGACAGTTCCACCCAGGCCTGTGGTGCTACCGCCCAGCTGCCTTCTGTACAGGCAGCCCTGGCACCAACAGCAACAGGTCTCTCACATGAGGTAACTCTGTTAGTAACAGTGGAAACCGCTGAGCCCACCTGGGGTCTTTCTAGCCATAGGGTATTTGTTGCTGGTCCTCAGGGGGTGGCTGTCAAGCCAGCAGCAGAGCTGATGGAGAAGCCTGGGAAGGCTCCTTGTGGATGCTGTGCTGGGCCCCTGGGGTGCTTTGGCTGCTTTTCTGTGGTGAGTGAAGCTGCCCTGGCTGGGATGGGATGAGGATTGCCCTTATGGTCTGTTTTGATAGCTCTCTTGTGTCAGTTTGGACCTTCAGCAGGGGCACAACAGCTGATGGTGAGTATGCCCTGTCCCTGGAGATGTTTGCCCCATCCCCGGAGGGGTCCAAGGCCAGGCTGGATGAGGCTTTGAGCAACCTGGGCTAGTGGGAGCTGTCCCTGCCCATGGCAGGGGGGTGGGACTTTAAGGTCCCTCTCAACCCAAAAAATCTATGATCCTATGCAAGTGATGTTTTAACCTTGTACAGCTATTTCTGCAATAAGTGGCCATGAAGGAAGAAAGAAAGGGATTTGATCCATGCAGTATTTCAGTTTTCTCTCCATAGAGCCATGTGCTATCTAACCTTGCTTTGGATTTCCTGGTACCTGGAGTCCTCTGGTATTTGGACACGTAGGCTTATACTCAGGAGCAGACTCAGTGTGTATTTCTTTCTGTGCCACCATGTGTTTCAGCCCAGGGCAAGGGTAATGTATGCTGCTACAAGTTGCTGTTGCCTTTGGCAAGTTAGACTATAAGCTTGAATAGCTTGGTAGAGGCTATGTGTCCAGTTCAGGCATTGCTCTTGTGTTGTTGGTATCCTCCCCTGAGGAAGGAAGCA
Source organism: Syrrhaptes paradoxus (assembly GCA_013400615.1). Taxonomy (NCBI): domain Eukaryota; kingdom Metazoa; phylum Chordata; class Aves; order Pterocliformes; family Pteroclidae; genus Syrrhaptes; species Syrrhaptes paradoxus. The sequence goes on along the minus strand of VZTO01008155.1, from coordinate 333,316 downwards.
GACTGGCATGGGTGGCAGCTCCTGCTGCCACCGAGGTCACGGAGCCCTCTGTTCATGCTGTTTGAGGATATGGCTGACATCAAGCTGCAGGAGTTTGAAGTTGCTTGGTGAGCATCAGGGCTTGAGGACAGTAGGGTTTGCTGACCTGAGGGCTGGTCCCTCAGCCACATGGTGCATCACTATTGTCCTGCAGGCAAGCAGCTTGGCCCCAACAGCTGAGTAGGTATTGCTGCCCTGTTTTAAATGATATTTTAGGAAGCAGCATTAATCTGACTTGTAACTTTCCATAGGTTATGATGACAGTCTACCAGGTGCTTTGATGTTTAGATATCCAAGAGGAGACAGCTTGCGTTTTCTCATGCACAGGTATTTCTGAGTGTAAGGTTCCATTAACACTTTTTGGCTGTATGTACAAATAGGCACAAGCCTCTTTTAATATTATACAGTTTTGGCAAGACCACTCTTCTGGTTTTGGTAGCTTTCAAAACTTTTACAGCCACTGCTTTGTTTGAGACAGGCTGTAATCTTTCTTCAGAAACTCAATGTCTCAGAAAAGTTACGGGTCTATCAAAAAGCAGCAATTTAATTTTATAGGCACACCTGTGAATTTAATTCTCTCTCTAAAACTTCTCTTAAGTCCTTAAAGGGTCATTCCAAACTCAAGGGGGGAAGCTTTGATTGCATCGTCTCAGTAAACTATGCGATATATAACATACTGAACCTGACAAGTGAGTGTTCGTTAATCCTGAAACCTGGCCAAGCCACTTGTAATTCCAAAAGGTACTGCTTTTAAAATGAAAACTTCCCCTTGTGATAAAGACCCATTTATTATTTTTCAAATTTATTTTATTTTACTGCTCTTATCCATTCGTAACTGCCACCAGCTGCTAGTGAGGTCACTGGTAGTTAAAAGCTTTCCTCACCTGAGGAAATGTCAGTGAACTATAAATTCTAGGACATGGATGTTCTTTTTTCCACCCTTCTTTTTAAACTGAAGTAAAAAATTTTTTACAGACTACCTTAAATCAGCTCTTACAGTAATCTGTACTCTCCTGAGGGCTATGCCAAAGCAGAGTGGAACTTCTGAGCTGGTGCAAACCTGCCTTCCAGTGCAGCCTCCCAGCTCTGCTTTTAAAGAAGATGCATTTGAGGCTATCATTATTAAGTGCTGCATATAACAACAGTATTCCTTCCTAGGGTTTCACAAAAAAATTAACCCTTTCTAGTTCACGCAGTAAGGTGAGATAACCTTTTGTCTGGAAAAATTAGAGGTAGCTGTAGAACAGCATCTTTTAAAGATTCCTTTTAAAATCATCTTGCATGGTAGTTTTTAAGTCCAAGTTTTCTTAACTGGCCTAAGCCAAGTCACACTTCAAATTTATCCAAAAGTTGGTGAGAAGGGAGAAAAAGAAAGCAGATAAAGAAAATGTATTTGTCAGTACAGGCAGCACCTACAAATCTGAGGAGAATGGCAATGACCAGACAGAGTAAGTCACCTGAGTGCTGTTTGAATTCTGACTAGAACACTTTTGTTTTACAGTAAAGTAAATGCCTGTATGTCTCTTATTGTGTGCTCCATTTTACCTAAAGCAAAAGTACTTACAACTGTGGCCAAGAATCTTTATGAGGTACTGAGAACTTGACTAAACATTAGTACCTGAAATCTCTGGGCTGTCTATTCTTGTGGATATTCACTGCAATTTTGTGATTTTTGGCAATTTAGGGAAGGTAAAATTGCCACTCTGTTGAAGTCAGTGTGAGCTTTGACATTTATTTCAGTAGGACCAGTATTTCTGAGAGTCCATTACCTGAGGAGCTCCCTCCTCATGGATGGTGGGTAGTCCACGTGCTGATCTGAGCCTGTTCCACGCTTCTCTGAACCTGGTGGTTTTTCTCTCACTAAATATGAAGCTTATCTATCCTGCTCTTTGGTGGAGACACATATATATATCTATATATATGTGTGTGTGTATGTATATATATGTATGTATGTATGTATATATATACACGTATATACATATACATATATATATGTGTGTATATATATATATACACACATATATATATGTATATACATATGTGTATATATATGTATACACTGAAAAAGGCTGAGAAGCCAAAGGGAGAGAATTGCCATGATTAAGACATGCACCTTGGGAAAGCTTGAGTGCCAGTCCACCAAAGTATTTATGCTGGCTCTAGCTGAGGGGGTGCCAGAGACCCTCCACAGGGCAATTTCCACGCTGTAAGCAAACCCTGTGCTTACAGAGCTTGGCTAGATAGGAGCTCTTTCCAGCTATTGATAGGCAGAACAATTTGCTTTGTCTTCAGTGTCAAGAGAGCAGTGTTTGCCACAGGACAACTCGTACCAGGGTTGTTATACAATGAGAGGGCAGTGGATGCACCAAGGTGTTTTGGTTTTATTAGGATGTGAATTAGCTGAGGCTGGATTATCAGGGTCTAGAATAGTGCCTCTTGCCTAGCTGTTAGGAAAACCTGCAAGCACCTGTGGCCTCTTGCATTTTACAGCAAGATAACCATCCCAAATTTATCTCAGTTTAAATAAAAAAAACAAACAGCCTCTCCCCACCCAGTGCTCTTGTGGTAGAGAAGACTGCCCTCAGTCCTGAGAGACCTGTTAGTCATCTGTCCTCAATAAAACTCCTCTTTATATTCTCTGTAATAGAGAAGTGAGGGAAGAAAGAATAGATGAGATTGGAAAAAGAGAGGGGAAGTGCAAAGGGATGGAAAAGAGGAGAGATACAGGAAACTTGGCTAATATAAAATCACCCTGGAAAGCCCTGAGTTATTCTGATTTCTACTTAGTCTTATTTATACAACTTAACACTGTTTTCTGTTTGTTCTTTAGCTCTAGAAAATGATAATTGCTCCATGCTTTGCAAATACTAATGGCTTTAATAGATTAAATCTGTGGTAATGTCTATACAACCTAATAAAGCTGGGTAGTTTATAATGCAGTGCATTAGGATTTCTATTCTTACTGTGTTGGCAAGAGGGAATATGACATCAAGGGAAACAATTCTAAGAGCATGCAAACAAAACCAGGAAAGACTTGTGAGCCTTCTGACTCAGAATAGAATGAATTTATAATGAAAGAGTCTTCTCAAAAAGGAGCCTTTGATTCTTCACTGAATGTTATTTTCTAGAGGTATTTTACAGTGTTGCTCATATCTTGGATTCTAGAGAACAAAGAGAAATGATTTTCATTTCTTTTCCACTAAAACATTCCCTTGATGTTTGAGTTCAGTTTTGGTAATATTCTAATAGGTTGCACTTCTATACAGCTTTCCATTTAAAAATCTGGAGTATCATACGTGTACTGAACTAAACCTCACATACCCTCATGGTGTTGGGCAGGAGTAATATCCTTGAATCACAGGAGGGGAAACTGAGGCACTGGAGGTGATTTCCTTAGTATCCCCAATAAATCTGAGGCAGAGTTGAGAAGGCAGTCCAGCAGATTCCATCCTGCATTTTTTCCTCCACTGGGAAGCTGGATACCTGCTTGATTTACTGGGTTCCCCCATGCCTGGGCAGATTTTCTTCTTTCCCAGAGGAAGAGACTAGGATTGCAGAAACATGGCAGGGAAGAGTAGCAATGAAAAATACTGATAAACTTGTCCATGAGTTGGCACCGAGTGTAAGGACAGAACATGTCACGGTGACTAGGATTTTCAGAGATGTATGGGTGCATCTTCCTATAGCAGTTTAGGGCAGTACTTGAGTCAGACATTTAGTCATGATGGCTCTTATTGTCTACAAGCACTACTCCCCCTTGCTCTCCTTCCAGTGCTTGTGAAGGGGGAGGACTTACCCATGCCTCAGCGGTTCCTGTGCAAACCATGGGGAACAAAAGAAAAATAAAAATGCCAGTTTAGCAGCAGGTGTGGCTAAGCAAGGGCACATGGTCCTGTTAACAGACTCCTACAGAGGGGGGAACTTTTGGCAGAAAGTGTGGTTAGCTGGAAATAATAGTTTTAACCTGCTTTGTGTGTATCTATAGAGCTTGCAGAGTTGAAAAATAATGTTGCTTTTTATTTTTTTTTCCCAAAGAATCTTATAGTTTATGTCTGAATGAATTGTTTCTTTTACGTCTGTCTCCTGGACCTTTTTTATTTTTACAAATTCCTTTGCAGAATTCAGAGGAAGAGCTACTAATCAGCTTGTAGGTGTACGGCTACCTGCCACGTGTTTACATGCTGTAAGCTGCTTTTACTGTTAATTAAAATAATTGTGATTGCTTTATGAAGCTGGTTTCTAAAAACTCTGGCACTGAGTTGGGGACAGAAACAAAAGCTTCTGGAAACTTCACTTCAATTATGTATGTTATACAGCTCATTTGAAGAAGCTTTCTGAATCGCTGCTTCCTTGCCTGTAAATCTGCCCATCAAATCCCCTTTATGTGCCCAGGGCTAGGCACCAAATAAGTATTGTGTATAACTATTATGCTCCTTGCTTTCTCTGCTGTATACTTATAAATGCCTACCGACGGTCCTTCTGAGAAGACAAGAGATCATTTTGTATAAGGTCCAATCCAGGCAGAAAAGGAGGGGTAAAACCATGTGGTCTCTCACACAGTTTCCTTTTGTACCATCTAACATAGTTATCTTAGCAGGAGGAATAATTTTGGTCTTTTGTGTGTGGATAAACGTGACAGGATTGAAATATGAGTCTGTATCCACAATACCTTGAACGTATTGTCCTAGAATATTGCATCAGATTTAATAACATATAGGACTGGATGGACAAATGCCTATCTGATCTTCTTTCATTAGCTTTACTCATGATGAAACCTAAAGCAGGGGTTTTCTTTTCCCAAGCTTTGAGGGGCTGTTTCCCTGTGTTTTAAACACTGATGCTGTAGCACAAGTGGATGCCAGCACTTGATTCTCTGATTTGAGGGATCAATGAGAAGAGTTAGCAAGAAGTTGTTTATGCTGTGTTAGATTTCATTAGGAGTTTTTTCCCCCTATCATAGGAATCATAAACTTTTATGGGAACAGATCAGTTCCTGTAAGGAACACTTCTATGGGGGAAGCCAGAAGAAGGGTTTGTCTGTTGGTAGCTGTGGCTGCCAGAGACACATCTACTGATTCCTGTCTCCATTTCTCTCTTTCAAAGGAATGTTGGTGAACAAAGGAAGCTTTAGCCCCTTATAGCAAACTTTTACAGAAGTGCTAATTTTGATGCTTGCTCTGGCTGCCTACTAGGTGGGTTCTGTTCATCTTGGAAGGTGCCATGAAAACAGAGGAGCAATGGTTGGCTGCTTCCTAGGTGACCCAGGGGGTTACTGGGCTGGGGCTAACTGGTGATGTCAGTAGAGGTGTAAAATAGCAACATTCATACAATGAAAATTGTCTCTTTAAGTACACAGTTCCAGTGTGTATACCTATGCTTCGGATGATGTCTGGAAGTGCTCTGATGCTTTTCCACTTGCTATGCTTAGATTCTTACAAGTTTTGAATTCCATAAAATTCCCTTCAGCAGATTGCACTGTCTCTTTCCTACCTTTTGTACAGTTATGCTCTCCTATTAATGAGAAAGAAGTAGTTCAGCATTGTTAATTCCTTCATCTTGTGACTCTTCTATTGATTGAATAATAAGAACCCATTGTGCTCTTTACAGTTATTCTGGATAATAATAGTCCTAATAGTTATTTGTAACATTTTTTTTCTATAAATCCTCACCTCCACCCACAGTTTTTAATGCTTGGATGACATGGGAAGAAGTGAGTCACCATTGTCGTGCTAATGCAATTTCTAAAAACTTAACAAGGGCTTATGAACTTCTTAAGCTTTAATTACATTGTGGCAGGACATACATACTTATCCTATAACTATATTAAAAAGTTTTCTACTTCTTCTTTTCTGCTTTTACCCTTGATGAAATCTCTCAGGCAGCTTAGCTCTTTGTGGGCCTAATATAAAACTAGAAAGTGTACATGACTAATACACTTCTTTTTATCATGGATACAATATAGGTGGATATCTACACAGTGGTTGCATCATCTCAGATGGCGAGTATAGCAGAGGCAAAGCCCGAGACAGGGCACTGCGTGACAGTGGGCCTGGAATAGGGTCATGTAAGTACCACAAGAGTGCCCCAAGGAGCAGGGCTAACTAGAAGAAGGTGGGTGGAGGAATACAGCCTGTTTTCTCCTCTCATTCAGTTCATACTTCAATGTTCAGAATATTCATAAGGTGGTTTTTTAAAGGAAATTCTAGGCAATATACTAACCTTTGTCTGATTGTGGATGGGAAACTATGACCAAGCAACAAGTCAGTAGTACATGAGTCTGAACAAAAATCCTATCTTAGCTTTCAGATCCATCAGAAATTCTGCTCTGAGATCACATACTATCTGGCCTGGGTTCCTGGAAAGCTTTGCAAGTGCAGTGCATTTAATAATAAAACCTGAAATAGCTGTATTTCTCTTGCTTTAGGATTTTGCTTTGGCAGTTTCACAGTGTGGTCATGTCTTTCGTTCTCATTTTTGTCCTGCCAGACAAGTCTAACGTGCAAAGAAGACGAATGGCTTTTGGGGCCCTCCATGTAACTTTGTTTGATCTTTCCCTTGCAGTAAACAAGCCAGAAAAGTCCTGGCGTGGTTTCTCTTCCTGCTTCTTTCTTCTGGCAGCAGTACCTGATGGGAAGCAGTACATTAGGTTTGCTCTACAGCTCCAGGCTTAAATATTTTTATTCAATTTGTCCTACCTCTGCCTTTCTCCTCTTTATACCATTCCCTCAGGAAAAAACCACCAAACAGCTGCCTTCATTATGTTGGACTTCTGAAGAGCAGGATGCCAGTACCCAGGCAAGCCAGAAGTCACTCATAAACAAGGAGATATTGCCTTTATGTTATATCCTTTTGCTGTTAGATTTCTATTGTCTATTTCCTGCAGGATTCTGCTCTAGCAACAGTCCTCTAGAGCAAGCAGCTTGAGGATGTCTTACAAAACAGTGCAAAATTAGTAAAGCAAAAGACTTCATTATGTTTAGAGCTGAAATGAAACCTGTGCTTTCCCATCCTTTGGGATATTTGGGAGAGGGAAAAAAAAGTCTTTTCTGGTTTGAAGCAGACTTTTTGAAATATTTGTGGAAAGAAAAATCTGCAAAACCCGATCTGAAAACATGGATACAGAATTTTAGCATAGCAGTGAAATCCAAGGTTGGGGTTTGGTTCAGCCAAGGTCTCTGAGCTGCCAGTTTTGTGATGGGCAGGACAGGGGTCCAACGCTCCTGGGACTCCCATCTCCCCACTAAGGACTACTGGCTTAGTCTGGGATCTCAGGGCTCTGCTTCAGGCAGCCTGGAAGACACCTTGCCTTGCTTCAGAAGCATTTGGCTAAATGCTCTTCAGGGGTCCTGCATCAGCATTTTGGCACTGAATTTGGCAGGTTCCTACCCTTCTGTTGGTCAGTGGCTGAAATTGCTGCATTCCTACAGGTGTTTTGATTTACAGGGAATTGCTGGTTTTCAGCAGCAATAAAATACTTCATTGAAATAGGTCTTCCACTCATGATGTCCTCAACCACAGAAATGGAAGCCACGCATCTAAACTGCTGTCATGTTTCAGGTAACAAAACAAACTTCTACTAATTGCCTCATTGTTTTCTACTCTGTTTTCTTTTTATCACTGTAATAAATACACTCTACTCAAAGATGTTTTTTCCAGTTTGTTCTGAAAGGAGAGGTAATTACTGAAAGCTAGTTGTCTCCCATTTGCAAAACTTTAACACCATACAGATCTATAAGACCTCAACACCTCCCTTGTCTCAGGTGAAAAATGAATCCTCTTTGATGATTGACCTTCCTAGGAATAGATAGCTTCTCCAGAAAGGCACCAGATCTATTGGTTCCCAGCTGCTGCTAGGCAAAAATCGTTATGAGAGCACACAAGGGAAAACTAGTTGCACTAGTTGCTTAGGTTGATGAACATATTTCTTAGAAAAATCTCTAAAATAATATGAACCAACCTGGACATAGTATGTGATTGCGTCTCTGGGCCTTTGAAGGGAGAGGGCTGTAGCTCAAAATTGACAGGACTTGTGGAGCTAAGCAGTAGAAGTCAAACAGTTTAAAAGAAAAACAACATTTCAGAGTTTAGACTTAATTTGCTGTCTGCCTGTTCTGGGAAGGGGAGTAGACGGTGCAGGGTCAGAAAGTCTCTCCCTTGGTAGGCATGTTGCTTGCTTTCTTACTTCATATACAAATGGAGACAGCATGTGCTCAGTCTGCATAACGGTTTAATTCCATTAATCATTTTAATTCCCCGTTAATGGAGTAGCTGATGACTAGCTAGCAGGGCCCCATGCTGCAGTCAGTTTTCTGGGGTTGGGGCAGCAGTGGCATGTGATGGTGAGAATCTCCTTGGATATATCTGTCTGAAATGGCAGGACCATAACCGAGTCCTCTGCACATTTCATTTGAATATCATGCATTGCTTGACAGGACTGAACTGGGCTGTGACTTTACAACTTCTCCCAGCAGTAGATTGAGGTGAGACTTCTCAGCTCTGGCATCGTGTCCCTTGCTCTGATAGTACCATGCTGCAAAAGAGTGCAGTGAGAAGCTCTGGTTTTACTATTCTGGCCCAGCTGAGCTGGCTGCTGGTAAAAGGCAGGAAGAGACAGCAATGAGCCAAGGCTCTCCCTACCTGTAAAAGGAGATAAAAACAGTTTCTCCTTTGCTTAGAAATGAAGATTTCATGTGTGGGCAGCCTTTGGAATAAGAAGACTTATTGTCCCACCTTTTTCACCAAAAGAGGTCCTAATGAGTATGCCCAAATCTGTCTCAGCTTCAAAGCAATGTTGAAATTCTCTGAAGACAGTAGATAATTATATTCTATTATCACAGTCTATGCCCATTTCCTGCTCCCTGAGAAACAGCTGAAAGGAAAAAAAATTCTCTACACTTTTTAAAGAAAACTATTACAGTTAATGATATTTCTGAGACTAAAATAAGAAACAGAAATTTGAGAAATGTTTGTAATTAACTCTCGCTTGTTCTCTCCTCATTAACATCCCCCACCCCCCAATATACACACCTACACATATAACCCTCCTTCCCCAGCTCACACTAAATTCTGTTCTCTGGTGAAATGCAATATAAAGTAGGTTATAGAGCATGAACCTAGTAAGACTGCACTTGGTAATCTAATTCTGGGTTGTTTGTTTCTTATCCTTTATAGCTCCATTTTGTCCTTATTGAAACTCCAGTGTGTTGCCTGTATCACTTTATGTTCCCCAAATTTGCTCTCAAATGGCTGGGTACACCCGGCAGTTACTCCCTCTCAGCTCTGTTCCTTTCCTTCAGAACACAAAGTTCATGTTTTTGGTAGGCTGTGAAAGTTGCACCATTTGTAGTCTTTCAACTTCTCGATTGCTGTAATCACCTGCTGGATGACTTTGCAGTATCAGGACTTGCATGAAGGCATCCCATGAGGACCGGGCAGAACTTATTTCTTTAGATGTTGGATAAAATCCTCTGGCTATTGCCTCTTATGCGAAAGTGAATGTGGAGGGTTGTCTTCTATCAGATACTGAGTCCTTAAAATGAATTCTGTCATTTTGTGTAATTTTACATTTTGTACATTTTTTGTCTAAAGGACCATTCAGGTGGTTATCTAAGATATACAGTATTATTCAGCTTCAAAGGTACAGCATAGGACGTTGGGAATTCAGATGTGAGATTGCTGGCATGCTGACAATAAGCCTTTGTAGATAAGTTTAGGGAGAAAACCTATTTTTAATTAAAATCAATTATCTTGAAATGGGAGTTTTTGATCACTAATTGTCCACAGAATGACTGGAAGTTTGGAAACCTGGGTTTTGAACAAAAGCTCTGTCCACTGGCATTCAATAGGCATGTCTCCATGAATTACTTTAAGATTATGTTCCAGTCTCTAAATTTACACTGTGTGAAATTAGTAAATGTCGTGGAAAAGCAGCAGAGGATAAATGCTGAAGGTGTGCCTTTATTGCAAAGTTGAGGTAATATATCTTTACATTAAGTCAATACAGCTTGAGAGATTGAGGATGCACCGAAACTACACTTGGGTGGCTGCTTTCGTGTCACTGCTGTGCTCACTCATGGACGAATGCGACTGAGAGACTTCTGGGGCTCTTACTTTCACCCTTGTTAATGAGCTGAACTCCTCTGCAGTGGATTGTCTCTCTGGTCCTGCTGGAGGGTTAGGGGAGGAATTGGAGCTGGTGGCTTTGCAGGGATGCTCATTTCCTTCCACTCCAAAGTCTGATTATGCAAATGTCTCATTTGTGTCGTTTGAGCTGGCCTGTGTAAATTAAAAGTGCTACAACAGACAAGCTGAGGGATTTTTTATTTTTTTAAAATACCAGCTGAGTCCTCATGTAAGTATTCATTGGCAAGGTTCTCAGCAGAGCTTGCTTAGAAGGACACGAAGCAAGGCTGCCTTCATGCTGGGCAGGAGCATCAGCAGAGACACCTGAAACTCATCTTCAAAAACAAGGCTGACTTGGGCTTGTGTTTGGATAAGCAAGCACTCTCTCTCATCATGGCTGCTTTTTTTATTTTTAAACTTTGTTCAGACCTGTGAGTTTTGAAGTTTCTCTCTCAGCAGAAGTTTTGTTGTCACTGCCTGTGACTAATTACAGTTCCCCTGCAGTCACTGGCACACACAAATTTTTGTTAAACTTTGTGCGTGTATCTCGCATCACAGCAACCGAGGCCTCTTGGGTTGCCAACCTCAGCTGTGCCCTCAGCGTACGTGCTGAGCTGAGAAGTCATGACTTTTTTTCAGGTTTTCTTTTTCCTCTGTGCTTCGTGGTTTGATGTGTACTCATTTCATGTTTTCAGCTCCTCTCCCTGAGAGCTTAAAAACTTACTGGAAAAGAAACAATCACAAGAAAGATGCTTGTGGGAGTCCTCAGCTACAGCTGTGATGAGAGCACTAGAGTAATGATATAACCCGAAGAGCTGGCAATGCCACAGAAGTATGGCCGCATCCGTTCAACAGGCCTAGTTGGGGGATTAGAAGAAAGTGGGGGGTACCAGCAAGAATGTCGCACAGCGTTATGTTAATAGAGAATGACTCTGAAGCTGTCTCTGTAGGTCGACAGCTTATGCTATGAAGAGATAGCTCAAGACTAGGAGATGTCTGCCCAAGGGTTTGAAGTCCACTGTGGGATTTATGTGCTCATCTCCTGCATAGTGCAGTCCACGGAAACATGCTGGAAATAATCTCTACTTCGACAGATGGCTTTTAGAGCGATGAAGGGTTGGAGAGGGATAGTGGGACTTCTGGAGGGAGAGGACTGTGAAATATCAGGGAGCAGGAAGGTCTCCAGAGTTTCAAGAGCTTTGAGAAGCCATGGTTACAGCTCTTCTCCCACACTCCACCTCCCCCAAGACTGACTTGCTCCCTTCTTCTCCCTGAAGGTACTGGCCCCCACTGTCTCTCTTGCCTTCTGCAGTTTCCTATTGTAAGTCAAGAGGAGCCATGTCTTTCCCCTCACCCTCTCCAAGACCTGCTCCCCACTGGTGCAGCCATCAGGTTGGGGCACAGGGCTGGCTCCTGCAGCACTGCAGCAAGGAGGAGCAGGGCTCGGATTTGGGCATTAAGCAGAGACCTCGGCTGTGCTGCTGCTGGCAGGGCAGCTCCCATGCGTGTGACAACTCTTCTCTTGGCAGTGGGGGCTCTGCATGTGTGTGGTGGCTATTCAAGCTGGGATGAGTATTTCCTATCTCCTCAGACACAAAACGGGCAGATTACTGCTTGCTGCAGGGTGCTGACCTGTGCAGCTAACTGCTGTGCTGGTGGTTTGCTCCAGCTCCTTTATGTGGTTGTTGCCAATGTATTAATGTTATTTATTAAGGAAAATAAAAGTGGCAAAAATCACCTGGGTCACCAAACCTCATCTGTCCTGACTGCAGGCAGCCCCAGAAGAGATGTTGGTCCGGAGAGCATCTGTTTCTCTGGCTTCACAAACACCCTGTCACAAGCAGGGCAGCTTTCAGTAATGAGGGTCAAGATTCACTTCTGTCCAGAGTACCACAGTTCATAAGGATTTCACAATCTGGATGGTCTATTCATTTAAATGTTAATAAGATTCCTGGTTTGTGTTGAAATGTAGAGAGGCTCTTGGTTCTTTACCCTTTATTTCCCTTTCTCCTCTTGTTTACAGTCTTGCTTTAGCAGTTCAACCCAGTTTTGCAGATAAGGAACACTCTTGCTTTGGCCAGGGTGGAAGTCTCTTCTACATGTACTTTTCTGAGGAGCACACGCTGGCTGGGAGTGGTGCAAGCAGGGGCAGCAGAACCTCTCCACCTCTCTGACTTGCTCCATCCTGGACAGCAACTTTTGTTTTGCTTTCAGAGCTCCAGTCCCAAGAACAAAGGCCTGTCATACTAAGGCAGGTTCTTACAACGACAAAAAATACACCTTTAAGGCCTTCACAAGTGGGCACTGGGGACTTGCTGCTCGGGGAGGGAAAATCTGAGATAACAGTATAGTTTCTCTGGGAACCGGGTTCCACTTAGAAAAGGATGGTGCTTTCCCCATGACATCAAGCTGGTACCAGGAATAGCAGGCTGCCTCTGTGTACCACGAGGTCTTAATAACTTCATAACAATGACATGAGTAAGCCTGTGAGAATGCCGTAATGGTGACAAGAAGCTAGAGATAGCGGGGTACATGGTTTCCTCATTGCGTATTCCAGATACAGAAAGTAACAGAACATGAGTTCAAAAGTGTATGATTTAAATAAGACCTAAACTATTCTACATCACTCTGACATCTCTCTTGGGAACATGCATTAGAATTAACAGAGAGGAAATTGGAAAGGTGCTGCTGATATTACTATTTATGGTTTAATTCACTGCAGTGATCCAGAGGTCCCAGTATATCTCGGCCCAATCTATGACCACACACATGCGTGTACTAAAAAAAGTTCCTGTCACCACAGCCTCAGATTATAGCATAGCTATTTTGAGTTTAGGGACAACTGCTGTCCTCCTCTTCAAAGAGTAGAAGTGGTTAAACCCTTTGGGGCATTGCCATGCCCTTCAGGTAGTGGTTTGTGTGCATGTTCGTGCCCAGGTTAGAGGAGCATCCTGGACACTGCAGGTATCCACGGCACAGAAGAACCACCAAGCCTTGGAAATAGAGGGCAGAAAGGCACAGAGGAAAACTTTGGGCACAGCTACCTTGTGCAATCCCAAAAAGGCCAAGAGAGGGAGTGTTTTGTAGATGGTGTGCTGATAGGAAGATGCAAATGAAGAAGTGATGTCCTGTGGTGTGACACATGGCAAAGAGGACTTGGTGTTCCTTGTCAGAGAGCAGGGTTTCTATAACAGACACCAATCTCTGCTGCCAAATGCTCCTCCTGGTAGAACAGTTTGTAAGATCCCAAACTTTGGGGAACTACGGAGTTCAGAGAGAATAGCAACACAGCTGAACGTGTTCTGTAAACAACATATGTTAGATGTCTGATGTGGTTTGCTCCACACAGAGCACTAAAAACCGCGTTGAACATAGGAGCCCGATCTCCCATTCTAACAGCACTGAAGAGCACTAAAAAGCAGAAAGGTGAATCTCTGTTTAATTTTACAGGTAAGGTTATAGGGCTCTTTTATATTCTGTTGGATGTTTGCATAAGGGAAAGCAGTATGCGAGCTGGATTTCAATGAAAGGCTCAATAATTAGACTTGGATTCCTCTAAAATGATTGTTGCCATCTAAAATGTGGTTGTCAGGCCTAAGCCAGCTGTCTAGGAACCCTCCATGGCTAAAAGAGGGGTATCACCTGAGGACAGCTCAGCCCTTTTTAGAAGGACTTCTAAAATAAGCAGGATGATTTGTCATCCAGAGGTGATTTGCTCTCTTCGTTACAGAGAAGGCTTTAGATGACTCTTATTCCTATGCGCTTACCCTTTATATAGCCAGAGCTATCGGAGAGGAATCTTGTCCTGAAGGGTCCAAGAAGTCTGTACTTAGGCGGGTGCCTGAGCGGGACTGATGAGAGGTCAGTGCTGGCCATGCTGCCACTTGCTGAGCTGCTGTTTGAAGCCCAGCCTGCTGCAGCCTGGGCAGAGTCCTTCATTTTCATGGCATCCAGCAACAAATTACTGCAACAGCACTAAAAAGCCCACTGCAGAACATTATTTTTCTCAGTCTTGACTTGTGTGTTCTCAGCCAATTGACGATTCTGCTTTGTCCCTAGATTCATACTCAAGTGCTGTCGTATTTGCTGGTTTTCTCCTGAATTGAGCTGCTGGTGCTCTGACAAGCCAGCACTGCTGTGGTGGTGGCATTACTGCAGGGCATTTGTGCTGTGCCTACTATGACAGAGCCTGACATTCAAAGCTGGGCTTCATCCAGTTGCTTGAGGGGGGTCAAGAGCAAATTCTTGCCTGCGAGCCGCAGCCTTGATGCCAAATCTTTTAAGGAAGCCTGTATCTCAGAGGTGAGAGCTCCCCTTCTTCCTGCTCGTTAGGTGGTAGGATCTGCTACAGTGGTTCGACTTTTACAATGCCACAGGCAAGGGTTGCTGCTGCTTTTTGCATTTTTGCCTGTATCATTGGCATTCTGCGTTTGAGACTCAGATTAGGTATCAGATTCGAGAGGAGGCTGTAAGACACAGAAGCATGCTGACTGCTTTCTAAATCAAACCTGATTACAAATGAAAAATTCATTTCTCTTATATATATTTATGAAAACATTCTCTCCCTGCAAACATTAGCATTTTTACCGACTTATAATGCCAGTCAAAATGGATCATACTTTGTGTGTTGTTAAACCTCCCTGCATTTTCTGGGTCTCTGTATGTTTATTTTCTGTGGTTTCGGGATTTTTGTTGTTGTGCGGTTTGGTTTGGTTTTTTTTTTCACTTGATACAATTGATCTTAGTGCCTTGTTTCTGATACCTCGCGCTTGTGCTGCAGAGGAGAGAGTCAGAAATAGAACGTCAGATCCCTGCTTGCTTGGGAAGAGATTTGTTCCCTTGCAGTGATGAAGAGGATGACAGCTACTCAAATGGTGGTGAGGAAGTGAGCAGATGTGGGAGGGAAAACCCAGGCTGGCTGTCATTGCAAAGACACTGTGATGGTAGAAACCTTATGTGCCAGAGCAGTATACAGGAGTAAAAAATGGGTTGAAAATTCATGCATCCCCTCCACCCATGTAAAAATCCCATAGAAGCATGTGGATCTGAATTAAAACATAGTCTTATCTCAGCCTCCTTGTGACTCTGGGTCTCCTCAGCGAGCTAGCTTGCTGCCTTGCTTCCTCCCCTTGCTACTTCCTCCTCCTTCCTTTCTCTCTTAGGGGAGGAAAAAAAGCATTTGCTTCCTTTCAAGTTTCTCACACTCTGCTTCCACTGACCAGTTAAGTCTTCAGTGATTCTCCACTTCTGCTTGCCTAATTGTCTCCTTAATAGCCCATAGAGGTATGGATTTCCTCTATTTTTTTTACTTCTGAGACCAAACATAATTTTCAACCATAAATAATACTCTTATAAAACTTTTCAGAACCGTACTCTTGGTTGCTTCACTATCTCCTTTCTCATGGTTGTTCTCTATAGCCCTGTATGGTTATGTGCTCAAAGACAAAATTAGACGTTTCTGAGTACCTTTCTGTCCTTTTGTATCAGCATTTTGAACATGTTAGTACATTTTTAGTCTGCAAATAACCTCATAGCTTATGGATGCCTTTCAAATACCCACAAAGGGGTCCTTTGGGGCTGGTGTCTTCCACAACTTCCCATCTTCCTGCCAGTAGCTCAGCAATCTGGAGCCCTGTTCATACCATTTTGTCAGGACCATGCTCTTCAGCAGGCCTCCCTCCATGCTGTGTGACAGTGTCTGGAAGCAGCTAAAAAGGGCACAGGTTAAAATACAACTAATTAGTAAACACAAAGGGGGTTTTGGGATATCTGCAAAAGGTGTCAGAAAGGAATGAGCCCAAGTTCTTAAGTCATACCAGCAGTTTTAGGTGCCCAACCACAGGCTGCCGAGGTTGGTTTGGAGTTTACTTGTGTTACTTGTGTTACAGTGATGCCTGGAGGTCCCAGGCAGGAACCAGTGTACCACTGTGCAAACCAGCGTCAGCACTCCCAGATTACTCCATCACATAGGAAGGAATAGGCCCTGCCCTGGTTTAATCCACATAAAAAAGATTTTTCTAAGAATTTCTCCTACAGTAATTACATATGGCTACAGTATTCTACAGGTCTGTCTGAAGTACTTTGAGCTCCTTGCAGGCCAGGACCCTGTTGTCCATGCTTATCAGAAGTTATCACACAGCTTTCCTGAAGGGACAAAACGGCTGCTCTCAAAGGGCTGCCCTACCTAAATTTGCTCAGGTTTGTGCCATGAAAGAAACTTGTATGCAATGGCCTGTTTCAGCCTTTGTCAGTGGGGGAAGCTGAATCGTGGGCAAAGCGTACATGCAAGGAGTCACAAAATCAAGATAATCCGATATTTGCTGAGCAGTGGTTGTGTGGCTTTTGTTGGGTGGCGTGTGTGTAGAAGGCTTGCAGCCTCAGCACTGTTTCAGCCTGGTGCTATCAGGGAGGCCATTGGTATCTTGCCCAAGAAGCAGAATTTCTGTGTTGCGTTTATCTTTTCCTTGTTGATAAGTGACTCTCCTGTATCCTTGTGGTTTTCTCATGGCTGTGGTCTTGTGTACAGAGCAAAAGGTCCAACAGTCTGTTTGACCTGCTGTCAGGTAAGCAGCCAGGGCTGGGTGTACCCAGGGAGATGGGGCTGGGGTCAGCTTGAACTGAAATTTGTACTTGTTAAGTCCCTGAATTAGGACAAGCCAAAACCACTCCGAGTTTCCAAGTTTTCTCAGCTATAAAATGAGGAGAAGATGGATCTATCCTTCTAAAACTCGGTACCAAGTACCATTAGGAAGTATCTCGTCATGGCAGCATTTTTTTCATTCCTGGCACTAAATGATGCTTTCTTATTTCAATTTCTTGAGGCAATTTCATGCCTTGATAAAATATAGTCATTTTTCTATGTTGTATGTAGTACAGTATCCACTCTTGAGCAGACCAAATATATTTTGTTCCTTCCCTGTCCTCACTGTAAGACAAAATAGCAAAAGTAATTAGTCCACAGTATGGATGAATTGATTAGATTTTTTAGCTTGGGGAACTGATATGTTTTAAAATGAGAGCCTCTGGAGCAATATCTCCCTCCCTAGTAGAGAAGTTGACTGGGACTCACAACAGGACTATATTCCTGATTTTTTTTTTTTTTTTGGTCTTTAATTTGCTGTGCAATTTAACTGAAGCATTTAAACTCCCTGGCCTGGATTTATCGTGTTCTCTGTTCCACCTGGGCAAAATAGAGCTGTGCAGAGCAAGGGTTCAGCACAGTGAATATGTAGCAACTCTTCTTCACAAGAGGGGATGCTCTGGGTTGGGCTGGGGGGCAGGAGAGGGGCTAGTCATGGAGACCTGCATCGGGTCCTGATTCTGTGCAGTGGCTGCTGAAACAGCTGGATATTGCAGAGCAGTGCAAAAAGTCCCAGGCAGCCTGTTCAAGGGTTACCCAGGCCAGCTCATCTCTGTTCCTGCTCTTGGGTGAGTGCAAGGGGGAACGAACCTCCCAGCTGCACCCTGTGGCTTACATGATGCCTTGGTACTTAAAGATCTTTGGATAAAAGGTACAATTAAGTCCTGGCATTATCCTATAACTTAAAAATGGTTGAAACTCTGCTTAAACCCAAATTTAATTAACTTTGTTTTAAACAAAGATTATTGTAAAACCTTTATCCAGCTGAAGCTTTATCTGCCATGTTTCACTGCGGGCTATGTATTTGCATTGCAGAGTTTTACATACTCCTGAAATTTGCGGTTTGCGATGGAAAAACTGGCAGATTTGGTTATATCAGCATTAACAGACATTCAGGATCATTGAAAATGCTGTCCCTTGCCAAAAACTGAATCATAAGAGTTTAACAGATTTTTTTTTTTTTGCTTCAGGTCCTTTCACTTTAGCAACCGAGATTACTCTTGTATTTATAGCTGGGCCATACGTGGCTATGACTTCCCTCTCCTGCATCTTCTACCCAGAGCTTGGGGTGAGAATGCAGCCCTTCCATTTAAGAATTGCAGTACTTCTGCCCGAGTTCCTGGCACAGCCATGTGTATGCGATCAATGGCTGGGGACATTCTAGAACATCCCGTTTCTCAGGTCAAGCAGCGTGATGCCCTTTGAAAATCCCTATGTCAGGGAAGAAAGGCAGAGGGGAGGCGGGAGGGATGCTCATGTTTCACAAAGTCCACAAACTGTAGCCAGACTCAAAAGCGCTTAAGCACAGCCTGACTGCAAAAGGAATTCAATATTCCATTCTCCAGAGTGAATGACGCTGAGCAAAGAAGCTGCGTCTGAAAAGACAAACTCTCTCTCCTGTCCCCTTCACTTCCAGACTTGAAGGAAGAAGTATGAAAGATCACTGTGCTACAGGAACTGCCAACCCCCATTTCTGTGAGGAAAATCCTTTTTTTTTTTTTCTTTCTGCCAACTTTCCTTTCTTATATCAAAGCAGTATTTATTTTTAAAAAGGGGAATGCTTAACTTTACTTGTACTACAAAACTGGCTTCAAAAAAGAGTAGGACAAATTCAGGGTAGAAAAATCCATCAGGAACTGCTCAGCAGCTCTAAAGAGAGCTGCAAGCGCAATCTTCGGACAGATGCGGGGAGGATATAGCACAGAAATGCAACTCTGTGCCTGCCTCCGAGCTTCCAGCCACGCGGTGATCCCTCTGCTGGTCCCCAGTTGTCGGAGGTGGGTGAGACAGATGGACAGACATCATGCTACCTTACTCTGCTGCCTGGAAGGGACAGGTCCACCCTGTCATGGTCCTGCCCATGTCATTTGTCCCCCTGAGGACTCATCCTGCGTGCTTAGCTTTCAGGAGCTGATAAAGCTGTTAGTGTTGAGCACCTTCCTCAGGAGCATCCTGCTCTCCCTGCAGCACAGCTGCTGTCCGGGGATGCCGTTTGTGGCTGTGGCCACATCTGTGGCTGCTCGGGGTGGATGTTTTTAAACTCCTCATCCCTGAACAAGAGCACAGAGCATTGGAAACACTTCTGCGCAGGGAGCCAGATGTAATCCTCCAGGCCTCAGAAAGAGCCTCAGAGGTTTACATTGAAAGCACCAATGCTGAAAATATAAAAATGTAAAACTGCATCAGATCAAATAGTTGTAATTATGGCAAGCATATGAGACAAAACCCATTGTCATTTATCTCTCTGGGGACACCACACTTTTTGTTTGAGCCCTATTATTGATGAAGTATGAGTTCTAAAATTATAATAATTAAAATGATGATTATAAAGTGTCAGGCATTGTATTTTTTTTTTTTTTATAGCTGGGAACAGTCTGTTCGTTATTGAAGCAAAGATTTGGCTTTAAATTCACATCAGTTTAAAAGACAGTGAGAGGGAGAGCATGTTGATGTGAATGCAGTGAGCATGCCTGAGTCTCGTGCTGCAGACTGGATCCCCTTTCTCCTCTGTCAGGCATGGAGGAGAGCTGTAGTGAGGGACAGTCCTGGACAATGGGCTGGGAAAGTGTCACTGCTTGACCTGCTGGGACCCTGCTGGTGACTTCTGCTGCTTTGTAAGCACCAACTGGATGGCTGCTGCAGCCCACTGCTGGGATGTGGGAACGGGCAATGTGTTATTCCCATTTTCTGGAAAGAGAAGCTGAGGATGAAAAATTGAAGAAAACCACTAGAAGCATCAGCAATTGGAGCACAGGAGCCCCTTGATGTCAAATGCACCTTCAGTTCATCCCTTGATGTGGTGTGTGTCATGCTGGAGCTACTTCTTGTTGCAAAGTCCTGGTTATGTCTCGGGGCAGAAGGTGGGGTGTCCCTGGCCAGGGCAGCAGCCTCTGCCAGATGTGGTTGTGTACCTCAAGGAGTTGGCTTTGAGTTTCATAGGTTGCTAGGGCTAGGCTGGGTAGCTCAAATGAGAGAATGTCTTGAATGCCTGTGATTCAAAATACCTTGCATTTTCAGATCAGCTCAACTTTGGGGATGAAATGGCCCCAAAATGTCAGCTATGTCTGTTCCATGTCAGAAATAAATGAAAGCTGAGATGAGCGTTAGCTTCGGGCGCCCATCCAAAGCTGTGGGAGAGATGAGGAAATCTATACCATGGATTTCAAAGAGCCCATATGTCTGATCTAGGACTCGCTGTCTGTCCTTTGCTGGATCGGGCCCACCCGTGTGAAGGTAGCAGCCGGGGGATGGAGGGGAAGAGGAGGAGAAAGGAGAAGGAATCAGAGAAACGTTGATAAATTCTATTTAGTGAATACCACAATGCATGTAGCAGCACAATGGCCTTTTCTGCAGGCAGATTATCCCAGCCAGAGTCTTTGCTTTATTAAGAAGAGGGGGGAAAATAGAGCACCAAAGAAAAGGAAAGGCGGGCTGTACAGCAGCAATCAGTGCTGCCCTTTGTGCTGCCTGACATTTGAGGGACTTGTTATCAACGATTGCTGGCTGCTTTATCTAAATGTATCTCCCCAGCTGCCAGGCACAGCGCTGATAGGCAGCGGGACGTGCCGATGGCCCCAGCTGATACTGCCACCGCCCAGTTCACCCGCCTGCCGTGCTGTCAGGGGCCGGATGGCTTCTGTCACTCCTTTGGTGGCATACTTCTACCTACCTCCTAAAGGGGGAGAGGGGATGTTTCCTCCCCACCACTCCTCCCCATCCCTACCAGCCACTTCTTTGTCTTTTTTAAAGGAGAAGGAAGGAAACAGAGACCAAAAAGGGCCAAATTAAAAATAAAGTCAAGAAACTTGGGATAAGGGAGAGATGTGTTGGGGAAAGGAAAATTTACTTTATTTTTTTGTTTGTCCTGCAGCAGCTCTGTCATCTGCTGCTCTGGCAGAAATTGCCTTATGTGCTCTTGCCTTCTCTCTCCTGCTTTACTGAAAAAGAGTGATAAGAATAATCTACTGCTTGGCTGCTAGGTTGTCTCTTAGTGTGGAAAATGCCTCTCTAATATTTTCTGTTTGTTTATACAACCTATATACTTGTGTCTGTGTAATGCAGGGAGCTGCACGCACAAGTTTGTATGCAATTACTAGTAATTTTGATGACTAGAAGATGATGAATGGGCATAAAATAAAGGTTAGCTTGTAGCATCTCCTTAATCCTGGAGGGGGTGTGTGTTTGGGGAAAAAAAAAAAAAGTATGTTGCAGTCGAGTTCAGGCAGAAAGTAGCTGCTTTTAGGTGTGCAAGCTGCCTAAAGGCAGTTTAATTCTTGCTGAAAAGTAGCCAGTTATTGACAGGTTTTAAAGTACAAAAGCTCTGGTTGGTGTGGCCTCTTATTTCAAGAGACAGCTTAAATTATTACCTTTGCTGCTGAAAAGGTTTTGAGGTCTGTGTGGAAATGTCAGCTCATAGGCTTGCATGTATATTTATCCTTGCTTGGTGCTAATGAAGCCATTAAAAATGCAGTATGGCACAGCTGAAAGATTTCCCTAAAAATGAGCATTTTCTGCTCTCTGTGACTTCTGAAGAAGCATTTTGGAAAAAAAGTAATACCTAAGCACAGTAATGTAGAGGCCACTGTATGAACTGATCTGCTTTTAATGATTCTTTGCCAAAATCTGAAAGCAATTAGAGCTCTCAAAAAATAGATGATTCCAAGAGAATAGAATAAATTCTTGTGTCTCATGTTCCACTGTCTTATGTTAATTTGTATATTTAGCGTACGTTTATCAGTTACAGACCCAATTTTAAAGCGTGTGCAGACTGCTGTTTTGGCCATCATTGAAAACTTCACATACATGTAGTGAAAATTAACCTTGGTAATGTATTTTGAGGAAATTCAGGCCTATTCGAAACACAATTTTATTTAATTCTTTTTTTTTTTTAATCATCACTGTCTCAGGGAACTGGCACTGTTGTCCTTGCATTTCTTCTGCAGTGAGTTACATCTACCTACATCAGGAGACCCAATGAAGAGAAAAGTAAACATGGGAGGGTTGTTGCAGATCATAAAATCCCTCTGGAGAGCCAAAGCCCAAGTACCAATATATACTTGTTTAACAGAAGAATAACAAAATGCTAAAAAATACAAATTTGCCTCTCAAAAATGAGCCCTTCAAGTGTCCAAGCTGAATGTGGATGCTGGCGCGGTGTCTTTGATACAGTCCTGGCTGAGAAAGCAACATGTTAAGAGTCCAGCCCTGACCTGTGAGCTGCATACCCTCACTGCCCTCCGCAGCTCCTGGTTTTGGCTGGGTCACAGAATTCTTTGTGGAGCCAATGATACTTTTCTCTATGAGAAATGGGAAAATTCCACTGCGCAGGGTGGAGTGGTGTTAAATGGAGGCTGTTCTACCTGGCTTTGTAAGTCACCCAAAATATGACAGAAGTGCTTTTAATTAATAAATGCTTGCCAGGACTGAGTCCGTTTGCCTTGCTGCCTGAGCAGGCTGAGCCAGGGGAGAACATCCTGCACGCCTCATCCCTTTGCAGGTGCAGGCAGCACAGCTCATGGAGCACCAGCTCAGACGTACACATGGTATAACCTTCCCGAGCATTTCTCTTTCGGTGGCATTAGGAAGCCAATTCCTCCCAAGAGCATGTTTATATCAATCTAAAATTCATCTTGGATGAAATATTTATGATTTAGTTGGGGGGAGGCAGGAGGTCTGGGTGTTGAGTGTGGTCAGATCAAGTTAGCTCCAACTGGCAAGGTTGACAAAAGTAGTAATCTCTCTGTCCCTCCTCCTGTACCTAAATGAGCATTTATCCCAAGCCCTTTCTTAATGCTGTAACATAATTCATTAGGACAGCCTTAATGAGCTGGTAATTAGTCTGGTGGGAGGGGGTGAGGAGGGGAAATAGAAATGCTAGACAGAGAGAAAGTCGAGCAGGCTGGGGCACCTTAAAGAGCCCTGAGAGAGCCTTTTGTCAACAAAATGGATCGGGCTTGCAGGCAGTAAAACTTTCAAATGACCTTCGTGTCAAAATATTAGGCTGCTATTTTTCGCTAGATGGTGGTTTCATAAACATAAAAAGCGCACATATCATTCAGAGTGCTGTAAAATTTGTCTCAAAGATGCAGGGTTTTCTTTCCTCCCCTCTTTTTATTCTTTTTTTTTTTGTTGCAAGATGAATATCACCTCTACATGGTATAAATGGGGGATGGGGTAAGGGGAATGGCATCTAACACCACAAACTTCTGCTTAGTCTGAAAGTAATGTTAATAGCAGCTCATCTTTGTTCTGATGGTTTTGAGTACTTGCTCTTTCTCTTTTTTTATTTTTCTGGAGAAAAAAAACATACGTACATCTGTGTACATGCTAGAGACAGATATCAAGAAATAGTGACATTCTCACTTGTAAAATTCAGGAAAATTACTTAGATGTTCATAATTTATGGCAAAAGCTAGATGTTAATATTGCTTTGTGATTTAGAAGACAGATGTGGTATAATAAGTATATCAGAAACAACAGCTCATTTCTGGAGAAGTGAAGCATCAAAACAGTTGGCTATGTAAGTGCTTTTCCTTCTGTGAAACCTTTGTTTCCAAGGTTAAATTTTGACGTGGGGTTGGAGGGTAGAGGGGCGACTGTTTTCCACAAGGCAAAGAAGCAATTACTCAAAGCACCCACTTTGTATTTGTTGTGCTTGTCTTTAGGCTCCTTCCCTTTCTGTCCTTATCTAACAAGCCCCAGAGTGGTGGGACTTGTGTAACTTGAATAAGTAGCAGAAGGCTGATAAGACATCGCTTGAGTTGAACTATAGGAATGTGCAAGCAGCAATAACAGGGGTAAGTACCCAACTTAGTAAAAGCAAAAACTAGGGAGATAGCAGAAAGACAGAAAACCTGATTTACTAATCTGTTGTGCAGTTAACTGTTTTTCTCTCTGCCATCACATCACATCACATTATGCAGAAGTGCCAAGCCAAATCTTCACCCAGAAATAGCCACAACTGGTTATCACAGAACTGGGGTAAGGGGAAGCCAGGGAAGGGTCAAGTTCTGCTTTGTCACAAGAGCTGAATATGGATCACAATGAGCTCTGGAGAACAAGCTGCTGAGTTAATAAATGAGAGGGGTTTTTTATTTATTATTATTTTTAAGCTAACAGGAAAGATACAGTGTATTTGTAGTATACAGATCCATTCAAAAAGGTCTGATGAGTTTAACATGGGGGAAAACAGTGGTGTTGCCCTCCAGTGACATTGAAACCTGCTGGCTGGCTCCATCAAAGCTACTGATGAAATTGTCTCCCTCTGCTCCCTCCCTCCTCCTCTTATATTCAGGAAGTTCCAGGGACATAGTGCAGTAGTCAAGTACCAAAGATCAGCAAAGATATTTTCTGATACATAACCTACGATATGTCCCCCAAAAAAGTGTCTTCCAAAATCTGCTTTTGACATCACCTTTGAGATTTGGAAGATTCCATCATGTAATCGGTGAAGCTGCAAGCTCTGCCTACTCTCCTTATGAGAAGGGTTTTCTTTTTTCTTTCTTTCTTTCTTTTTTAATTTTTATTTTTATTCCTCAAACCTTGATTTGGGCTGAAACTTTCTCTGCTGGGTGTCTTCAGCAGAGTGAAGCTCATCATTCTGAAGAAAAGTAAAATTTAGCAGGGCTGAGGGAAAAGTATATGCTAAATTCTGGTGGCTTTTCTTTGCAAAGTCGTACCATCACCAGTCAGGATTGAAATACAGTATTTTGACTGGGGGCTTGCATTGTTTTTAAAGTGGTATCTTTGTATCTCTGATTTTTTGGCAAATTTAGCGAAATTTTTAAAGTTTTTAAAAATCTGCAGCACATACAATCTTGGCAAACATTTCTCAGGTGACAAATATATCCCAAAGAGAGGAGAAATTAAACTGGAGGTAGGAGGGAAGCTGAGAGAGGGGCTCAAAGGATCTGAGATAGTACTGGGAATATGCAGGGGATGGAGCTGGGGACCTGGCTTGCCAGGCAGGAATTAACTGCCTGTGTTTAAGTGCCTGAGGAATGGAGGAAGGAAGCACATTGGTGAAGAGGGGGGAACTGTGAGGGAGAGGCTGCACAGACCAGAGCAGAAATGAGCAAGATGATCATGTGTTGCATCAGTAAATACAGACTTATCTGTGGCCATCACAGCCAACACCTCCTTCCCTGCGCCAGACTACCTGGAATAGCACCTCAGGTCCTTGAGTTTCAGGATTTGTCTGCTACCAGCAAATAGCCACTACATCGATTGGCAAAGCCTTCCACCCTCTCTGAAAAATCAAATTGAGTCCCAAATTAGTGGTTCCTTTTGGCTTAGTAACACCATGACTTGCCTCTATGTACCGTGGAAGTAAATTAACTGTGAATTAGTGCCAGAGCCATAAGGAACTCGCAGGAGTTAATAGTTCTGTCTTCATAGCAGGGACTGAATAATGTGCAGCAGAGTAAGAGCTAGGCAAGGACATAGTAGAATACAAACAAAATATTGAAGAAATGTGGTCTGTGCTGAGGCAAGGCTTCCTAAGGCAAAACGTACAATTATGTAATTAAGAATGGTATCCTAATGCAGAGGCAGTGAGTAAAGTCTCTGCGGGCATCCCTCATTCCAGTGTCCTAGCTCTGCTTTGCCACCTGAATAATGATCTTTAACTTACACATTTTGCGAGATATATTTATCATTGCACTTTTCACCTACCTCCTGCACAGTGTTGAGAGTCAGCAATTCACTGTACACCATCCCTCAGCAGCAATGTTATTTTTCTTGCTCTGGAAATGCCACAGCTAAAGTTGCCCACATAACCGCAACTCTAGTCCCTTGTGTAAACACATTACAAGACAGTCTTTAATTACACAAGCTTATTTTTTTCTTTCCTGCTGTATGATGCTCAGAGACATCTGGCCATTTCATTCAAAATGCGACCGAGGCCTTATTTACCTCACACCATTCAAACAGTGTACGGAATACAAAATTATCGATTTGCTCTCGGGTGTTTCAGCTATGCTCTTGGCACATCATTTGAGTACTTTATAGACACGTGTGGATTTGAATTCACAGCACCCCTGTGAGACAAGAGGGTGACAGTATTCCCATTTTACAGATGGGGAGCTGAGTCGCAGGGAGATTAAGGTCGAAGGACCCACCGATTTTGGGGCCCCAGTTTGATGTTTCTGAGTACTTAGTGTTTTTATAGCTCAATATGTGTTCGAAGCACAGCTCCCAGAGACTTCAATTACATCTTCCAGCACTCAGCACTTTGCAAATCAGCCCCCAGGGTCTCAAATCAGGCATCCAGAAAATGAGGAACACACAGTTAGTGACCACCTGTGGTTTATAACTTGGCCAAATGTGTGTGGATTTTCATGGTAATAGCAAAAGGCACCTCTCTTATTCCTGGGTGATGATCTTCTCTCTCTGTCAAGCCAACCCATCCCTGCAGCAAAACACAGAGTGCTGCTGAGGTCTCTCAGTGGAGCATTCCCACACCTTGTGGAGGAGGGATGAAAAGGGAGGGGACCACTGACACTACTAGCAAAACAAGACTGTTTTATGTCATCTGTGACAACAGCTGGAATCACCTTTGCTAAAATTTTAACACGGCTTTTCAGTTGCTAAGATGCAGCAATTCACCTCCAAAGTCTTAAGCCTCAACAGTAAAACTGGGCAAGGTTATGGAAGACTAAAAGCCTGATCTTAGACTGGGAGGTAGTGGGCACCGCTAACGCTCTCTAGCAGTATACTGAAGGAGGAGGGGTGATAAACTGAGGCCAATACTCTGCTTCTGCATAGCACTGGTGTGGGGAAAAGGAGTTCAATTTTTATGGCAGAGTGATGGAACCCTTGGAAGTGATATTTTTAATGGAGACCTACCTGGCAGACTGCAATTATAGCTATGCAAGTGGCTTTCATAAAAAGCATTTAAAATTTGAGCAACGTGGTGCTGGAACACCCAGACATAGGTCACTACCTTTGATAGTATTAGCAATAGACAGATAGGGGTGAGCATGTTAGGGAGGATGCATTATAAAATGAAATAATAAATATGATAATTCCCCTTGTTGTCTCTAGGTTGGAAGGTATATTCTGAAGAATAACATTTCTGACCATGCCTCAAAAATTTGGGGAAAAAAAAAAGAGAGAAAGATACCTGCAAGGAATGGAACAAGGAAGAAAGCATCTTCCTTACCTGAGTCCACCTGAAACCTGCTCACCTTTTGCAAGCAGCTACCTTATATCAATGAAATCATTTGCACCAGGTAGATGAGCAGGATTTGTCCCCTGGCAACATTCTGAGGGCTCAGAGGAGAAGCAGCCTATACCCGAAGGAAATGAAAACAAACACAAAAGAAACTTTCCAGCTTCTTTTATCAGCAGTTCTTTGCAGGTCACCTTTTAAAGGTTTGCATTTATGGCATCAGTATTTGAACCTCCTTTCTGTGCAGTCTGTGCGTGTAGGCTGAAGCAAGACTGTGAGTGCTTGAAAAATGCAGAGGCTAATTACAGCAGTGTGAAAGTGAAATAATGAGAGCTTGAGAATGTGACTGATAAGCAGTTAGATAATAGACTAACAAGCAGGATGTCTGTAGTCTATCAAAGGGCTAATGAAGGTCTCTATGTCCTCTGCTATTGCCCGAGGAGGATGTACAGATGGAAAATATCCCAGAAACAGCATTTAAGGATATATGCCATGTACTGACCACATGGTGATATAATGATTGGATTCAGAGAGTGCTTAACCTATGGATAAAGTAATTACTCAATTAAAAAGTGCACGCTAGATGCTGATAACCAAGAGGCACAGGCTTGAAACAAATGTTTACAAAGGAGGTGGCGCTTGGTTTCTCTGCACTGAGGCTGCTGCACGCAGTCCAGCCACCTGCCCATCGAGCTGGGCTTGCAGCCCGTGGCGCTGCGTTGGCTCCAGCGCCCCGGCAAGGTGGCTCAGCAAAACTGACAGGGAATGGTGCCTGGGGATGGCTGGCTTGGGAACAGGCAATGGAACTGCCGGTCTTAAAGGGGATCTGGCTCACGTGCGTCTCCTCGTGTGTCACAATAATGCAAGAGGACCTTTGCTGGTAACAGCTCTGTGCACACTGATGCCTCTGCTGTATTTTCAGCCTCTGTTGGCTGACTGGCTTTTCTTGGTAAACATGCAGATTCTGACCCTTTGGGGTGAGCTGTTCCGGACAGGGAAATTGGGGATTTGAGCACACTGGCAGGCTCGGAAAATAGCAAGAAAACAAAAGAACAAACAAGCAAACCCATGACTGGAAAAGATTAATAAAAAAAGACATTTTGGCCATTTGGTCATAAATAGTACTGTTCAATGGCACAAGAAATCATGCAGACTGTGCAGGGAGACATAAAACTACTGAATAATGTATTAATATGTCATATAAAAGGAAAAAGTACTAAAGAAATACTGTAGAAAGAATAAATAAAACCACCATTAAAAGTGAACATGTCCCATTTGGTCAGTTATGCCAAACATAAAACAACAGAAAGTGCTGTTTGGAAGTTAACAACATTTTTAATTTTACTACTGACTTTTCCATTATAAACCATACTTAGGTGTGGTTAGACCATAGGCTCAGGGATTGATTTTATGCCTGCGCCCATCTAAATCAGGGGACTTTTAAAGTATATATCTAGATATATATATATGTATGAAGGAGGAGAGGAAGAAACAAGTTGGAAAGCTGGGGATGTGTGAGATGGCTGACATCAAACTGGAGCAGATACCCTCTTAAAGGGGCTGTTTGGGTGAAAGAAGCCGGAGCTGAAATCTGCAGGCAGGTGATGCGAGGCTGGTGCTTTCCAGCCATCGGGTCTGCAGAGGTGGGATGCGTGCACAGGTAGAAAAGTGATGTCCTGCTTGCAGCAGCCCCAGCTGTCCCCTACAGAGGAGGCGTCGCTCAGTAGCACCCGTGGGGGACAGCTCAGCCCCACTCAGGTTGCAGCTTCAATTTCACTCCATCCTCCAAATATCCCTGGCTTTAACGCCAGACAACAGGTGCTGTGGCTGGCTGGCCAGCTCTGGAAGACTGGCAGGATGCAGGGAAGGGGCTGCCCCCATTTGCACAGCTGGGACAGCTCAGTTTGCCCACTGAGCTGCCTGGCACATCGGTGAGTGGGCTCTAGGAGGTTGTAGTGAGGTGGGTGCTGGCCTCTTCTCTAAAGTAACAAGTGATAGGACAAGGGAAATGGCCTCGAGTTGAACCAGGTGAGGTTTAGGCTGGATATTAGAAAAAATTTCTTCACTGCAAGAGTGATCAGGCATTGGAACAGGCTGCCCAGGGAAGTGGTGGAGTCACCATCCCTGGAGGGGTTCAAGAAACATGTTTGGGACATGGTTTAGTGCGTTAGGTGGTGTTGGGTTGGACTTAATGATCCTTGAGGTCTTTTCCAACCTTAATGATTCGATGATTCTAACCACCCTCTTTCACACCATAGGACAGCCAGAGTGGGCTGTGAAATGTCAAGCCCGGGATGCTCAGATCTGGATGCTGCTTTGGGACCCGAGAGTCTTTCCTTTGCTGGGAGAGGCTGTTTGCAGACCCCAGTGCAGTGCTGCCCAGCCACAGCCAGCTGATGAGCCCCTGGTCGGTTGCCAGCACCAGGGTCTCCTCTCTCACACACAAACTGCTGGCAAGCAGGAAATTAAAAAAAAAGAGGGGGGGGGGGAGTGTGTGTGGAAAGATTTTGCTAGCAGAAAGCATGAATGACGTGGAAACCGCTGTGCCACTGCTTCATTAAATACATTGGCCTGCTAAAGCTGCATTGCAGATATCTTCCCAGTGTGTTTCAAACAGCAAAATTCCCTTTGGTCAACTCTTTTGTGATTCACCTGATTTTCTCAGTCCAGCCTCAGTGATGCTGGCAACATCTTTGTTGGGAGCTGTGATGGTGACAGCTGGGACTGGGCCAGGCTCTGGGACACCTACCTTTATGGCAGAGCCCATCTCCAGCACAGAGAAAACACTGAGCTTTGATATTGTTTTGCTTTAGACGCCTGGGACAGTGTTACAGAACATGAAAGCGGAGAGCAAGAAAGAATAGGAGGCAAATGTAAATAATCACGATTAATCTGAAGGTCTAATGGCCTGCCGTGCTTTCCACTGTAATTTACCATATGCTCTAGTACTTGTGTGAGACACACTGGCTCACGTGTTGTTAGTTTATGCAAGTGCTGCACAGACCTTTGGCAAATTTGTATTTTTATTATGTAGAAGCTAACATTTAGCTTTCTTGTTGTGGGTATGTTGTAGCATATGTTAGTGTTTACGTTGCAGGGAAAATGAATCTCTTGACTAGAAAATATCCTCTTCTAATATTCTAACGATTTGTTATTTTGACCTTTTTTGTAATGATGTTTTGTCGATACCAAAGGCGAAGCTGAGCGGGATGGGCCAGGTAAAGGCTAGTCATTAGTGTGTGACACCCATGGTATATTATTTTTTCTGGGTCCTTGAGGGGGAAAATCACATCTAGGTATGATTTAGAAGGTCAACCTGAATTGGAGGGAAATGAGTTCTCAGAAGTGGGTATGAAACAGGAAGTGGGGGTTTTTTATTTTCTTTTTGTTTCACCCCATTCCATTTGGAAAAACCTATGTATGGCAGGGATGCCACACTTTTTTTCTTAGTCTTCTTTGTATCTGTGCTACCCTTTGCAAATTTGCTTTTCAAGACAATTTTATTTTTAACTTTGTCATGGCAAAATCTTCAATGTTTTCAGTGGGAAGTGTGTTTACATCACTGATATCTCTTTTCTCCAGGGCCAGCAAAGAGGAGCCCACAATATGTTATTACTGGACCAAGGCCAGTAGATAACATGCTCTGATTTTCCACAATTAATGAGGGAAAAAAAACTTAGTTTTAGCAGCAGTTTGAAGTGTTTGGAAATTTGGGGTCTAGTTTTTCTTCCAAAAGCCCATGTCAAAACTTCTCTGAGCTCCATGGTACCTGGATTTGGGATAAAGTCCGAGCCAGTCCTCATGGTTGGTGCTGCAGCCAAGCCAAGAAGCAAGTCTCCACAGTGCACCTCTTTGCACCCTCAGACCAGAGCCTGTCCTCTGTGGTCGCTGGGCTGGAGCGAGCAGGCGTAGCTCAGAGTAGCTCTCTGAGGCTGCTCCCATGTCTGGAAAAGCCATCTGCATGTCAAAGGGAGAGCAGGGCGGAAGTGATCTGTCTTTTTCCTTGGTCCCCATTAATCCTGTTTTACATCATTCCCATGTGCTCTGGGCCTGACCTTTGGTTTGTTTTTAGAAATATCAGCCTTTATATATTCACAGAAAAGTCTAATTTGATTGTCTGCAGTCCTATGACTTTGCTGTGTTCAGGTCAGATTCAGTAATTATTGACTGTAAGTTAATCGCTGTGGGGTTTTATCACCTCATGTGATGTCTCAGGCAGTGCACTTGAAGTTGCAATGAACAATGACAAAGGCTGCTTTTGCCTGTGTGAATATTGGGTTTTGCACCATGAGCTTTGCTGCTTGTGAGTTCCATGCAAACCGGGCCGGGAAAATGCAGGGAAATCTTTTCAGTTCAGAAACAAAGTCGCCTTGGACTCCACGTGACAGGCTGCATGGGAAATTTTCCCTTGCTTTGACTGCAACATGTACACGTCTAAAACTATGCTCTCTGTGTTGCAAATAATGGGTTATACTATGATTGAAGTTCGAAATAATTACTACTACTAGGATTAGAAAATAAATTATTGTTGAAATATGCTTTTAACCTTGATGTGACAGTATTTACAGGATTGATGTTTCCTGAATCTCTGCAAGCAGTGTGTTCCAGGGCTGCTGGACATAATAAGAAAAGACTGACACTCAATGATTTATAGCACTATGGTGTTGCTGTATAAGCTGCAGCCCAATATCTACCAAGTACAAAACATGACCTGGGCAACAGGGAACCAAAACCCCATTTAGTTATATGGAAGTGTAAATTGAGCAGTGCTTTAAAAATCAACAGGATCTTACAATGAGTCTTGTAACCAACCTCATCAGCAAGTGGAAGGTTTTGGACGCGAGGAGGGTATTTTTGACCAGTTTTAGGCTGCATCCAAGCTGGGACAGCTGGATTCTGCGCAGCTCGCACGCCAGGGAAGCCTGTGAGAAAAGACATATCCATAATCTGGTAACTGTCCCTGATTCCATTTTTAGCTGTTTTGTCTCTTTGGATGCTGCATCAGAAACAATTTTTTTGTTTCTTTCCATTCAGTTCCATTGTAGCCACCCCTTCAGTGCTCTCTAATGTGATACCAGCAAGCAGAAATCTTGCTTCCAAATGATATGCCAACAATGGCAAGAAAACAGAAAATTTTAGGTTCTCTGGCATAAAGCCATCTATATGCATTCTCATTAGATAAGGCTTGCTGGGTTTTCATTTTGTTTCCCTTTAAATGAGAAGTTTGTTGACCCACAGAAAATAACATGTGCGAGACTGCCTTAAGTGACATCTGATGGAAATGTTGAGATGAGCTCTCTGTGTTAGATGGGCAACAAATACACGTGGGAGGGAATATCTGCACGACTATGACAATTTCCTGTATGGTACACAGCAAGCATTCATTCACATTGTGAAAGCATGAGAAAGTAAACAAGAGGCTTGAATATCTTGTTATAGTTTTCCAACAGTATTGCTTTTTCTTACTTGGGTGCTTTCTGACATGTACCACAAAGATGGGCAATGTTTACCTAAGAAAGGCTAGATTATTTTGTGAGTAAAATACCAAGGGAAAGGACTGGATCTTCACTGCGGAAACTCTCTGCGCTGTTCAGTCTTGAGAGTCTTCGAAGCACTTCCCAGGTGCTGCAAGGCAACAGCTATTAATAACGCACTGTCACAGCCTGCTCAGCCTCTCCCTCTTGGATACGCACCAGACCACTCTGGGTGTATCCCCCAAATTGGAGCCATGTGTCTTTGAGCTGTCTTAATCTGGACAGAGTCCAGGGATTGCCTCTGATCTGGGTTTCTAGGAACATTTTTGTGGCATGGAGTCTTTCTAGGACTGCTTTCCGAGCTGAGATCCCAGAAGCACAGAGTTGTTCTTTTCCTAACATCTGCAGCCCAGCGTTCCCCATACTCAGCTTTCCTGTAGGAAAAAAGGGTGCCCTGCAGTGCAAGCAAATGCCTTCTGATCTCTCTCTCCTATCTGAGATTTAACTTGTCTCCTGCTTTTCCCTTGCCCTGCTCCACTCTTCAAAGCCCTAATGTTTCTTTATAATTTTGTTCCTCCTAGTCAAGATCGATGTTAGTGCTGATAGTCCTGACTGAGCAATCTATTCTGAGACAGAGATGTACCCACCACTCAAAAAAAAAAACCAAAGCAAACCCCAAACCAAAACACAGGGCAAGGACTTAGAGCAAATATTTATGAGGGTTTCGATGTACAAAAAGTCCGTGATCTCAAAGAGAATTCTCAGGCTGCACCTTGATTCCTTGATCCGTGGCACAGAGATACTTACCCCGTGTGTGTGCCACAGTAGCTGCGTTTTTTAGAAAGCTGTGTTTGCAGGCAGATTTTTCTCTGCTTTCTAAGCACATCTCAAAGAGATTTTGGGTTGTTCTGAATAACCAGCCACATCAACAAACCAAACTGTTACACATGTCTCTACTTCTGTGGAAATACAGCACATGCTGGTAAGTCTGACCTACTAGGCATTATTTAATGCTGTTAAAACATTCCCGTGCAGGACTTCTTCTGGGCAAAATCCAGCTTTCTATGGAACAATGCGTTTGAATTGGAACATATTGTTCCCCCCCAGTAAAACCGTTGCACTGGCCTGATGTAGCTGGAAACAACTCTCTCCAACATCTTTAAGCCAGAAAGATCTGAAGTTGACCAAGTGTTTGTGGCATCTCTTGTTTCTTGCTAGTTTTCTCAATTGTGGGGAAAAGTCTTCAAATCCTTAAACAAGCTGAAGAAAATCACTCCCTCTGATCTGCGCTCCTCAGTGGAAACTCCTCACTGCTCGCTCCGCACTTGGCAGTGGAGAAGCCACGCGTGGGGACATCAGTGGCTGTTCCACCTGCAGAAAGGGCGCTCGCTGTGGAAAGAGGTCCAGCGGCTGCACCGGCTGGGAGGAGGGATTTCTGTCTCCTTGATGAAGCTCCATTGGCTTGAGCAAAAGTAAATGTACATTTCCAGAAAAGCCTGTAAGGATGCCTGGTCTGAAAAAATGAATGACTCTTCCAGATTCTTGTTTCTTTCCTTTTCTGAGGGAAAAATTAATGGATTCATATAGCTGATGCTTGACCCTTTGTACAGCAGTGGCAGATGCTGGACACCCTTTCCTCTCCAAGAATGAGCATAACTGCTATGATTTGGCACAATATAGGTAAACACTCCTATTTTTGCTTTTTTATGATCAGTCTAAACTTTTATACCAAATTTGCTGCCATGACCTGTGATATAAGTTTGGTTACGGGCCAGTTAAATACAGCACATATAGCCACTTGGAAACTTTTATTACAAAACACTTGCTTAACTTCTTACTGCACGTGTGCCATTAGAACAAATGAGTCACAGTAGTATTTTGCGTCATGGTTGCACCTGGCAACTGAGGATCTTGAAGCATTTACGAAGTAACTAGATTTACTCTGACTATATTTTGCCAGGTATTTGGTTTTTTTCCAATTTGTATAAAATCTCAGTGAATAATTCTTTTTACAGATCTGAGATTTTCTCTTCAGGAGGAGTCTAGTCCAGCATTTCCTCCACTTCCTTGGTGGTTCACGTAAAGATTTATTGATGAGCTGTTCTTGAACTTTACACTGATCGTGCTGACCAGATGCGTAAATAACTCAATGTGACTGGGGCCCTCATTCCAAAAATCACTGCTCAGTAATATTAACCTTACATCTTTGTCTTTCAACTAGTGTTAGTGATAAACTAATATTCATTATAAACTATTGACAAACAATAGTTGCCTAAAATTTACTCTTATGGGAATCCCTGAAATTTAAGGAGTTTCATGAAAAGGAAACACAGAAAATGGGCTCATTTTTTTAATTTTTGGAGGTATTTACATAGCAATAGCTATGAAACCTGTGCTGAGAAACCTGAGGCTCAAGCATGGTGCTCTTTTTTTTTTTTTCCTTTTTCCGTTTAATGTCATACAGTAGTTTTGTGACAGAGTGAAGTTGGAACAGCCTTCAAACTCTTATCATGGGATGATAATTCCTCATCTGGAAGAGCTGGAGGGAGAACAGAAAATGGGCAAGGAAAAGTTTCCCAATTTTTCTGTGCCCATCCAGGGCTAGCGATGCGTCAGGAGCTCTGCAGGTATTCTGCTTCACCATGGAGCTGATCCTCCAGCTCTCACTGCTGAAGGAGTTCTTTCACGGTACTTCTCCCCTTTTTCATCTATGGAGAAGCACAGTCAAAGCACATCATTAAAAACTCTGGGGCACTTGAACATTTCTGTAAAGGAAAAGATGCCAGTTAGTAACAATACCTCACTGCAAACAGTGATATACGTATGGGTGACCTTGACACGTATCAGAAACCTCAGAAAGCCATTCACAGTGACGCTTCTCATTTTTCCTGGAGGCAGAGAACATACTGGCAGTTCAGCTTTTAGGAACTGCTTTAAGTTGGGAAGAGTCAGTGGACAAAGCTGCATCGTGCTGTAGGTGGGTAAAGCTCCTTTGAAAGAAGCACTCTCTCTTCAGTGATTTTGATCCTGCAGCAGTGAATTTGTTCCACTGTCCCTGGCTCATGAGACCACTTTCTCATTTCCTAGTCTCTCTCTCTCTTTCTTTCCCCTTTATGTCTTAATTCACTGCTGTCATGATTTATACTAGCAATACAATGTGCAAGACATGAAAATCTATACATCTATCATACCCCTGTCTGAACACTGGGACATGACATTTCAAAATTATTTTTTCCCTAGACATTTATCATTTTTTTTTTTTTTTAAAAAAAAGGAGACACTGTCTTTTGGGGATTGAAGCAGGCTGAAGATGGTCCAGCACCTCTACTGTCCTATTTCATGTACTTCATGTGGCTCATGGGGTAGAGAAAGGGGCAGGAGCACTGCTCTGCTGTGGTTCTCTGTCTGTTCCTTTGGCCAATGTTGTGGAGATAAATATTTTATGATCCTTGTCGAGGCTAAGGTACGTACATTTAGCAAGTTATCCATCAGTGGCAATTTGAGGTTTCATGTAAATGTAAATTATTCTTTAGGGAAGAGTAAGGGTCTGTGATGGCTTGTTCCTGCAAATGGCTGATTTTTATCAGCTTTGTGACAGTCCCAAAGGGACAACTGGTAGTAATTAGCTCATTTATTATTGATTCAGTCTTTGGACAATTAATCTGAATTAATCAGGGTTCAGCAGTGTTTTAGAGGTCTGAAAACACGTACATAGTGCTAGGGATGCCTGAGCATGCTGAAGGAAACATGAGTTGTCCTGGGAAACAAATGCAATTCTGACTCTTTCAAGGTTTAGAAACAGGTAGCAAGTTTTTTAATCTATCTTTTGCCTTTTCTCCCTCATCTTCACTTCCCTGTACAGTGTAAGGCCGGGAGGGGATGAGCATAAATGACAAAACACACTGAAAGAAATGTTCTTAAAAAATTTCCAGCCCAATCTTAGAGCTTCCTTCCCTGGTCACTCCCTCTGAAGGGAAAGTCCTGCGTCCCAGAAGCTGTAAGGCACTGGAGCCTGAAATTAGCTGTGTGATCTTTTTACTGCAGCCCTTGTGGTTTTTTTCCACACATCCGCATATTGGTAGTTACTCTTGTTCTTCATAATTTAATTTTAAACATAACATAATCTTGTTGGAATAAATGTTTGTGTCTCTTTTTGGTTTTTTGCTTTTATAAAATGTGAACTGTAGTGTCTAGATGCTAGGCAAGAAAGTTGGTATAGGGTAAGGACCAGATAAAAACATTTTGTAAAATCCTTTAGCACTTTCAATGCCTGTTAAAAATGGTTAAATATTTTGTCTGGGAAATGAAAGTCTTTGACATAACTGGTATCTCATTAGAAATAGTTTTTCACATTAAAAGGATTTTTTTTTCTATGTGGAGCTTTTGAACACAATGGACATTTACATTTTTTCCCTCTGATATCCATGTCTTTTAGAAAATAATTTTTTCAAGTGTAAATAGGTTTTTGAGTTAGGAAAATAAGCCATTATCCATCTTCATTTTAGAGTGTTTCTTGATAAAGTTTTTAATGTACATTTTTCGTGAAAGAAATTGCCTCCTCTTCTCCCTACTCCCAATTATTTTTGACTAACTTACACTTGGATAGGAAATACCCTGAAAAAATCATTTGTGATTTTGCAGGCAGTGTGATCGATAATTTGGAAAGGAAAAAGACAGACAACCAACTAATGCTATAAAAATAAGATCTTGCTAAATGCTGAATTATCTCCTGGATGTGCATTAATTCTGTTTATATTAGATCTAAACTAAGCACTGATTTTATTAGCAGCAGCAAGTCTAAAATTCAAATATATAGTAATGTGGAGCAAGTCAATGTCTGTTATTGGAACAAGAGTAATTAGTTGAGTAATTAATTGAACCATGCTTGAGGGTTTTTTCAGTCGAGGTGTTTAAACTGAATACGCTGTTCTTTATCTCATCATAGCGAATTGTTCACAGAATGTATGTTGCATTCTGCCACTGACATATGGATTCTACCTCATGTCATTAATACAGCAGTTAACATCCACAATTAATTAAGTAGTTTTGGCATACTATCCCATCCAAGTCAATGAACAGCTCTGGGTATAATTTGAAGATTCAATGCATTCTCCTGTGTGTTTGAATTTTCCTCTGAAGGAGGTAGAGATGCCTGGGTGAAGTGGTGAAAGTTTTGTTGAACTTCTCCCATTTTGGAGTTCAAGTACCCTGGCGTGTAATTAAGACTGAGGCGTTGGTGCATTATAAAATTATTGCCAACGACATGTAGTATTTGAGATGAATTTAGCCATAGGTCTTGTTGTCTGAAAGATTTAAGAGTAACATTTCAAATTAGAGTCCCAGCTATGCATTTAATTTAGATTTAATGTGACAGTTATTTGTTCTGCTAATAAAAGCCCCATTGCATATTAAAAACATATTAATTGAGGATTAACACAGATGTAGTAGATTTAGAAATCTTTCATGAAAGCATTTTAAAGCATCAGCTGGCATTTACGATTACTGTAAATATATTAACAGTATATGACCATCTACTTATAAACCTATCAAATTTTGTCCAATTTGGAAAAATACTTCTAGTGCTATGGCCAGCCATCTTAATTGAGCTTTTTTAAGTGGTGTTTAAATTATTGCCTTTTCACTACTGTTTGTTGCTGCTACTGCTTTCCCAGTCTGTGAACAGAGAAGATGGCTGTGGAGATCACATACACTGAGTGATGCCTGTTTGCAAAACAAAAATATTTCAAACCAGACATTTCAGCCTCTTCTGGAGGCTGGAAGCCAGTCAGGAGATATTTGTATATTTGCATCACTCAACTGGAGTGGTCATATGCAGAAAGTTTCCACAGCTTCATTGCGGCATTGTGCAGGTCAGCAGGGGGTGTCCCAATGCCCTACCTCAGAGGCATCCTCTGTGCTCTGCAGGGAACATAATTAATCCTAGGGATAGCTGTCAGTGATATGTAGTTCATAATTTTCTATGAAGTACCTGCTGGGGAAAGCCTCTGTCTGTGCTAATTGACAAGGTAAGGCCTTGGAGCTGTTGGGGGAGACCTTCGGTGGACTGTGCTAAATGGATATCCTGCGCTCCCATTCTCATATTTTTGGACAATGTGATTTATGACCCCCCTTGCACAGGAGAGGCGGACAAGTTTGACCTTGCAGACCCCTCACCGAGGGATACCTTAGCTTGAAGCCTGCTGGAAGGAAGAAAGGAAGGAAGGAAAGGAAAGACTACATCTCCTCCAGAAGATCTTTCCATGGAAGATCATGGAATGTTACAGGAGTTGGAAGGGATGAGGGCAAAGTTTTCCTTCTGTGTGTGTATGTGCAACTTTTTTAGTTGGTTGGCTTTTTTGGGAGATGGAAGTCAGTATGAAGGAGGATGTGTTTTGCCAGAGCCATAGACTTCTGCTTTTCTTTTAACTTTTAGGGAGATAAGAAGAGAGCAGACTATACGGATGTCCTGCTTTATGGCTCCAGCCAACCTTGTCCTCTGCTTTCTGCCTTGCACAAAGAGCAGCCCTCTCTGGCTCTGCTGGTCAGTTAATGCCTCAGCAACACCCTGTCCTATTATTCTCCTACTACTCGTGCTCGACAAGCTGTGAGCCAGTTTCAGGAAGGCAGCAGATTTGATGTGATGACAGCAGCATTCCCTAGCACGCTGCAAGGCACTGGGCAGGCAATACACATGGCCTTGCCTTGAGGGCTGTAACGCAGCCTTGTAGTAGGATCTAGTAAGCATGTATTATTATAAATCCTTATCATGTTTATTTCACTTTTCATTCACATCCCTTCCAGTTTTTTTGATATTTAGCCTTGGGGCAGATTCAGCTATATATCCAAAGATGCAACTTTACATTGAATTAATGTGTATCTCTTTGCCAGTTAAGAAGTTAACAAAAAAGGAGTAGGTGTCACTATTTTGCTTATGGTGGGAATTTGACGACGCACTGAACCAAGCACAACACACTTCCAGAATCTTAACTAGTTTGATTGCACCATCGACACTGTTATTTCGACAGCCCCACTCTCCGGCATCTGGCATAATTGGAAGCAGCAGCCAGCAGGTATCAGATGTCAGTATGAATTGTCTCCTGCTGCGTGAGCACTGACTATGAAATTGATTTGCTGTCTTTTTTATGCTGTTTTGTAATGAAAGTAATGTAAAGTCCCAAACAGACAAATTCCATATTTGTGTATGTACAGTTAAAATAGGCATATGTCTAAAAATTAGAGAGGGGAAAATATATCAACAGGAAAGTACTATGGCACTATCAGGCCCTGCTTCCTCACAGGTGGTTGTGGTGGCAGTCCCCTCTGTGTTTCTGAAGAAGGTGAGCTAAACCAACAGGTGGAAACCAATTTCTTTGCATACTTGTATGGATCAAAAACATAAAACATGAGAAAGAAGAACCCTTCAGTGAGCAAACTTATATCTCTATTTTACTCACTGGAGATAATAAGGAGAGAGAGACACTGTGGAAAACAAGTCTCCAAGCTGGAGCAAATTTTCCCCTGATTTGTCATCAGGATGGTGGAGACCCCTAAGACTAAAAAAGACAGGCTGAGCAAAGTCAAGGGCAAATTTCAGCTGATTTACTATCGCCAGGAAGTTGCCTTAGGGTGCATCAGGAATTAATGACTGTCTCTCAGCGCCTTCAAGATGCTGTCATACAGAACAATTTCACACGTATCGATAAAGGTAACTTCGGCGGGACTGGGATCTTGACTGCCAATTTGAGGAATGATAAGAAAGGATTAGACCCAAGCCTTAAGAAAAACCTTGGAGAACTCCTTAAGGATTGCTGGTATCGAGGTGATGGCAGTAGGAGCATGGGAGGCTTTGCTGGCAAGAACTAGCACCCCTCCTCAAGCAGGGTTACAACTGGCTATGAAACAATCATGTTTATGGGCCTCTTCCTCAGCTTGAGGCAATACTTGGCTTGGATACAAGAAGGTTTAATCAGTTCCTACTGTAATCAAATTATTTCAGATTTTTTCCAAGAGCAAACTGCAACAAGTTCCCTTCCTAAGAAGTCAGGGTCAAAAACCCTTTTAGAAAAATCAGCTTGAGCTTTGATTACTGAGCGCGGCCACCTTTTAGACAAGTGCAATGGAGAAAAACATTCTCAACATCTGGTTCAGTGGGGCCCAAGTCCAGTGTTTAATAGTGTTTTTGCTCTGACACCCAGTTGCATAGCAATAAGGGGGAGCATATGCTACAATAATCTATATATAGGATAGGTGGGGCCGAACCTTTGACTGGAGGCCAGCTAGTCTGGTATTCCAATCTCAGTGCTGACATGAAGGCAGCCAGTAACTTCGGCGGGTCACTTGAAGTTCTTCCTAAATTTCAAAATCTCTATTGATGAGGGACCAGCCTGTAACTGTCTTGGGATTGACAGTTGTCCTAACATGATCCAACAGGCCATTTCATAGACAACCAGATCATGGGTACCTAGAAAAGACTTCCCCCCACCCTGGATAAGCATATGATAATTTACAGGGAGCTGGCTGCTCTGCTCAGGGGGATGTTTCCCCACAAAAGCAGCAATATACTGCAGTTTTCTTCACTGCAGAAACAACCAGCCTGGTTTATATCTGACTTTGGAGGTCAGTCATTTAAGCTGCTGGTCCCCTTCTTTTTCCCCATGCAAGGTACAAGCAATGGTGCTTTGGCACCTCTTGGTGCCTGGGCTGCTTCCCTTCCACAGCCACCTACTGCCCCGGGTAACACCTCACTTTCCCTATTTCTGGGGCTACGTCTGATTCCATCAGCAAGAACACAGTCGGATGCTTACCCTATCTGGCAGACTTAGGACCTTTTCCACGGGGGTAGAGTATCCATAAGCTTTTAACCCTTCGATCCTAATGATGAGTTGTAATTCTACCTGAAAGAGGGTGCTGTGAAAGGGATGCTCTCTGCAGCTCACTCCCCAGAGGGATGTGGTAGAAAGAAATCCTCCCACCTCTGTGATGAAACGCTGTATGGACTTGCTCAAACACCCGATGTCACTGACTCAGCCAGCCCAATTTGCCATTATGTTCTTCCTCTCATTTTCTTGGGAAGTTTCGCTAAGGTTTTCAGGCCTCCAATGGTGAGGAGGAGGAGGAGGACTCTGCTCCTTCCTGCAACTGCAAAAAATTGCGTGTCGTACTAGGGAAGCTGTTGCCTACCACTCCAGCTGTCATTGAAATCAGAAGAGGAGCAGGGACATGCCCCAACACCATTTCCTCTCCCGTGTTAAGCAAGAAAAGTCCCATCATTTATTTAAAGGGTACTGCTACCGGAGTTGTCAACATTTTTCTTATCGATGCGTTCGTTGGTGGAGGAAAGAGAACTCCTCCAAGAATGAAGCACAAATCTGGATAAATTAAACAACAGTCTTACTGCAGTGCATTTTATAATGCATTTACCAGATCCAAGCTGTGTCCTTCCAGTCTGTTTCCTTCCCTTCATTGTTATGCTGTGGAGGCGAGTGAACAGGAGCGCTGGGCATCACAGCTTCTGCAAGCCTGCTCCCACTCCTCCCCACAACGCGCAGCTGTCCTTTCACAGTGAGTTTTCTTGATTTCCAACTTCATCAGACCCCTTGTGGGGATTCAATAACCCACATTTTTCAATAGAAGTTGAATAGCTAAATCCAGTATGGTAGGTGAAGTCTCTTCCAGAAGTGGCCCAGGAGGATCCTAACATGCTTTCCCTCACTTCTGTCAGGCAATTGTTCAACTTTTGCCGCTCTCCTCCCTCCCAGTATTTCTCTCTTAAAAGGAATAGACCAGTCCAACTCCTGGATTCTCTAAAAGAGGAATTTCAGGGGGATTAGTGTAAGCAGCACAGTTGAATTCCTGTCTGCTTCTTGCTGAAAACTCACCCTTCAGCTATTGTTTTAGTAGCAGTGGAAGTTCTGCAACTGCATGACTTTTTTTGAATGTTTTACTGTTCCCTTTATAGCAAATGTTGCAGCATGCACATTTGATATCAAGTTCCTCTTGTGAGCGTTTGATTTTTAGTGACACGACTATGACAGACGGACATGAGAACGCGGCTGTTGACTCAGTCTCTCAGTGCCCTTTTGTTTTTCGCCTGTGACCTGGTCACGTAGTACAAAGAGTTTCCTGCTGAGCTACATGCAGCTGCCTGGCTGAAAAGCATGTGAGAGCTTTATTTGTCCTGCCTACAGCTCCAGATCTGCTTGGAACCAGCTCCCGGATCCCTCCTGGCGTGGAGGTGGGTGAGATCACTGCGCAGCCTTCCTGAGGATCCTGGCCTGTCTGGGATCTGCCATCAGGGATCTGCGGAGCATTGCAGGCTGCGTTAAGGTGTACTGCTCCAAAAAAATGCCCCAGTAAGGCTCTGGGCTCCCTGGGGCTTCAGAGCAGCACTACCCATTTTTGTGAAGGAGAACAAATGTAAGCAGCAGGCTGGGAACGTAAACTCAGGCTTGACTGGTTCAGTCCTTTTTCTTAATTTATTTTAACAGATTTACACACCCTCACAACTTCCCCCTTGGAGTCCCTTGTGCTGTCAGGAAAACTGCTCAGGCCTGTTTCCCCATTTTTTTGCTGATATGAAAGACTTCAAGATCCGTCTTGATGCTCCTTGAGATGGCTGCACCGCATTGCATCACACCCAGCACGGCAGACACCCAGCCTGCGGTCAGGAGTCAGAAGCGTTTGGGTCCTGCCCTGGTCTGCAGGTCTGGGGCACTGGCAGCTGGGTGGACAGTGTTGCCCAGAAGCAAAGTGCAGCTTGCTCTGCAGCTGCCTGGCACCACCTCAGGGGCCCAAATGGCAAGATGTTGCTCAGATGGCACAGATGTTTCTGAACTAGTCTGTGAGGAGTTGCGTATCCTGAAGTTACATCTCCACCACCGGGTGTCTGAGCACACCCTGGGGCCCAGGGCTCGCCATGCTGGGTGAGCAGAGTCACATTTCTTGGTACGAACAGCATATGTAGTCCCAGGATTAGGTGAGGTTGCACATACAGACAGAAGAAAAGGTAAAAAAACACCGAACCATAAAAACAGTCTACACACTTCTCAGCAGCCTTAACTGAAAGGATATAATTTCCCAGTACATCCAATTGTTTTGCATATCTATTTTCTTTCTGAAGTGGGAGTTTGGTTTTGCAGCTCACATTCCCTGTGCCTCCCTTGACCATCTCCCAACACGTGAAGCACCACTCTTCCACCTCTCACATCCTTGCTTTTCTTACATCCTCATTTCAACACTAGCTGGTGATCGCAAGAGAACACAGTATTAGGAAACCATTTGGTGTATTTTTAGCGGCGCTCGGGCTGAAGTAGCAGCGAGAAGGGAGGATTGCCAGCCACATGTGACCAACCAGCTGTCTGTGGCCCACATTTTGGAAATCACTGGTTCAAGTAACTGGCACTAGGTTATGGAAAGTTTCCCTTTTAGATTGCTATTTCAAACTGACCCCAAACGAAACAAGGTAGGAAGGTCATCTTGGCTGTAAACAACTTTATGATGTGTGAGCAGTCTTCATCCAGTTTCTTTGCCTTTCAATGGAAGAGAAATAACTTTAACTGGAAATGAGTCTCTTTTGTGCCTCTTTAGCTACAGGAGCAGCTGAAACGGTGCTATGGCTGGGATGGAGAGGCTGCTTGGCTGCTGTGTGCTCCTTCCCCACTCTTGGGCACTTGGTCACACTGTGGTAAGTGCTGAGGTCTGCCATGTGGAGAGAGGGGAAACCAGCAAGCAGGTCTAGCTCCATAAATATTAATGTGACAGCCATGTAACAAAAAAACCCACATTAAACATGTGAATCTTCTTCCTTCTCCAGCCTGCTGTCATGCATATCTGTTGGCTATGACTTCCAGCTCACCTCCTTCCCCGTCTTCTTAATCCGTGAGTATTTTAGGAGCCAGTAACTCCTTGTCAGATGGCACCTATTGCTATATATGCATCAAAGGCAGCCGCCTGCTAGTTCTGCATGCTTCTGGGGTTATTTAACGGCACATATGAGTAGATCTTGCATTCCTTGTATGTCACCCATCTGTGAAATCCCCTGCACCAATTTCCGCCAGGCTTGCTTTATCACATTCCCTCCTTGCCAGCCTA
The DNA here is from genome assembly GCA_013400615.1 of Syrrhaptes paradoxus. Lineage (NCBI taxonomy): Eukaryota > Metazoa > Chordata > Aves > Pterocliformes > Pteroclidae > Syrrhaptes > Syrrhaptes paradoxus. Next base: position 288,561 of record VZTO01008155.1, on the reverse strand, counting down.
TCAACTCTCTCCAGTCTGTTCCCTGTCCCACCGGGGAAAGGGGGGTAATGTGTCTTTAATTTGTGTTGCTTGGCTTCGTATGGCTTTCAGCTTGATTTCTCCTGCTGTCCCTCAGACCATCTCTGAGCACAGCAGAAAGTGGCATCAGGACCCTTCCAGGCCCCCGCACACACACAGGGCAGGGTGAAGAATGACTCCTACGTGACAGGCACCCCCAAATCCTGAGACCGATAATCAGCCAGGTCTGCTTATGGGAACAAGACCCCCGCTTCCAGGTGACATGGGGAAGCAGGCAGAGCAGCCCAGTGGGCACCCTGCTAGGGCTGCTCTATCCCAGTGTGGGATTCAATCTTCCCGGCAGAGCTGGAGCCTTTGCCAAGCTCCCTGCCACCCACTGCCTGCCGAGGAGGTGACAGGTACCATGTACCAGCTGTGGTGGACGTGGGACTGAGTTCCTATGTGTTTTGGCTGGAGCCAGTTTGATTCCAAAGAAATGCCCCCAGCAACAATCTTTCAATCTCCACGAAGACTAGTTATTTTATTTTTTAAATCATTTTGTAAATCACTCTGGTGATGGTAAGTTTGTGGATTTGGTTGACAAATTTATGTTGGACTATTAGCTTCAAGGAAATCCAATTGAGTGCGTGGATTTTGGACTCTTGACCTTTAAAGTAGAATGAGTTTTTTGAAGAAGTGTGAAGCAGCCTGTTCATCTCCATGAGGCGTGCTCTGCAGAATGAAAACACCCTCTGCAGAGACACAGGAGATGTGAGGGGTGTGAACTGCATTCATCTCAGACTGGTTCCTCCCTTCCCAACCCATTGCCAGTCCTTGGGCCACTGTGCTAAGCACTGACATGGTGAATTCTCAGTCTCGCACTCTGTGTTTTGCAGAAGCCACCTGGAAGGTGGAAAGGGCTGCCCTACTGCTGGCTCCCACAAGGAATGACTGTGTCACCACTCTCTCTAGATGGGACTCAGTGCAAGGGTTGCCCAGGTCCTGCTGAGGATGGGGAAGAGGCAGGGTGGAGAGGGAGGTGTTCATTCTCTTGTCTTGGACCTGGGTAGGACTGGGAGCACAGCTGTGCTGCTCCAAGTCCTGTCCCTCTTCTCCTCCCCTGCCACCCCACCGCCCTTTCGCCAGACCTCCCCTGCCTCTCTGCACAGCTCCGAACTTCTTCCCGCTCCCCAGTGCACGTGCTATTTATTTATACTGCAGTGCCATCTGAGCTTTCTGCTCGGCTGGTTTGATTTCTCCAAAACTACAAACTCCTTTGATAGAGGCAGGCTATGACAACATGCCTTGCTCCTCTTTCCTTTTTTTCCCCCATTTTCTGCCAATGGTCAGGTTTGAGCTGACATTGGCTGGTTGTAGGTCAGGTTCAAAGGCATCAAGCACAGCACTGCCTGAACAGCCCCTTGAGCTATCAGCTCATGTGAAAATGAGTAGTCTAGAAAACCTCCGTGACTGCGCAGAATAATCCACTTTATGGGTGAGCTCCTACGGTTGGCAGACTTCTCACATAATACGGGGTTTCCCGTATTTTAGCCTGAAATCCTGCATCCTGTGGTAAAGGACAGGCTTAATAACTTCCCGGGTATGTTTTCAATAAATGATGTAAATTCCTGAAGTATGAAAAATAGTCCCACCGTACCCTTTTCTTTACAACCTCCTTCGTTGTCTTAGAGCTGCTGCCTTGTCCCACAAGCAGAGGTGGTTATAAGGAGGCCACAGGGAAGATGGGGTACACGAGCGATAAATGGGAGCTGCACAGAGGAGAAGTGTTGCAGCTGTGGGGTGGGAACATCCCGTATTTTAAAAATGCTGATTTTAAGGATACTGTTTTCCATTTTTTTCACAAAAAAATTAATGGATCCCATAGAGCAGCCTGTGGGTGTGTTAAGCAATTAAGACCCAAATGTGGAGGGAGAAATGAGAACCATAGTCACAATTTGTGCCCATTGAAACTTCTCCCCCCATTTGTTGTAAACTCTTCCTAGGAGCCACCTGCATAAATGTCCCCAGATCTGGTGTACACAACCTATGCTGACGCCCACAAAATTTCCAAGCAATCTTAGTGAGCATGTGGATTTTAAAGCCTTTGTAAAACCGAATGTTTAAACAAAGAGGAGCTTCTCAGATGTAATTGTGGGGGAGAGACTGTTCTGCGCGAGTCAGGGTGCACATCTTTAGCCTGTTTAATTCAGCATCAGCTTGAATGAGACTCTGCTAGTTGACAACAGCCAAGGACCTGGCTTTATTTTTTTCAGGAACTTGGGGTAAAGGGAAACGATGGGCAGTGACTCAGAATTCACAGTCCCCAGCTCCTGTGTGTTTTCAGTATGCAGCACTCATAAGCCATCACTTGATGAATACTGCCTGAAGTGATGCAGGCAACTTATTGTAATTTTTTGCTGTGCTCTGTTTGGATTTATTTCCTAGTCAGTCAGGTGGGACACCCTGTAGATTAAGACTTAGCACACACATTTTGAATCTGTAGACTAGTACTTGAGGTGAAATAGGAATTGCTTTATGTTTCAGAACAGTAATGGCCTGAATTGCCAGAAATAACCATAATAACAAACTGCTTGTTTCCTGAGTCAGGCACATAGTGCAAACAGCCGTAGTCTCGATGCACCAGTGCTCTCCCTGTTTTTTAATGAAAATAACAGGGATGGGAAACGATCCAAGAAGAGTTTGTTCCCTTGGCTTGTCTGACATTCTTTTAAAAACTGTCTGCTGCTATGAAGAAATATAATTACAGAACCATTTAAAATGTGGGTCTTCTGAGGAGAAGAGTGGATGGGTTGTATGTAAACATGGAGCTGTACACAGCACGTAGGCAAACCAAAAAGCATGTGGATGGTGAAATTTCTGTTTTCTGTGCGGTCTTTGGATAATAATAATAATTAATAATACTTGTTATTAATATTATTATATAATAATAATTTTATTAGAGTTGCTCTATAGAATCAGCCTTTCTATCTGACAGTCCCTCCCTTGCTTGCACATCTGTCTCAGACATCCTCCCCTCTTGTATCCACCTTCTTGTCAGCTGATTTATCCTGTCGCTTGCTTCACAAGGACTTTTCAGGGTGCTCTGTTCAGATCAGCCGCCTGGGTGGGTTTGGAGAAGCCTGCCAGCGTTCTGAAGGCAGCTCACATCCGAGGATTTGGTTGCATTCCTGTTCAAAGTCCTCACCTACACAGGAAAGTCCTTTCTGATTCTGTGGTTTTCCTTCCTTCCCAGGACCTTCTGCATTCCTGTCTCATACTGTGCATTGGCTGTGAGATTTCCCTCTCTGAACCATTAGAATGTCTATAGTGGTCTGCTTAGAAAGGCTCGCGAAGGCACTAATAAAGTACAGGCACGACCATCCAGGGCTGCATCGCTGCTGACAAATGTAGGGCCTAAAATTGTGGCAGCAGTGATGGAGATGGTAACGCAGACGTGTGATGTCAGATGCATTTATCACCGTAGGGTAATGGCTGTGTGTCAAAGCACCGCTCCATCCCAGCAGAAGCGGGGCAGACCTATTCATGTTCCCTAAGCAGCTAAAGACTTGCTCAGGGTGTGTTTTGGGATGCGGAGATTTTGACTTCACTGGTTTCTGCCAGCTTGGAATAGGAATTTCTGCTTGCCTCGTGGTGGACTGTGCCAAAAAATAGGTCTGATTCCCCATGAACATGGTTTCGTGCCCCAGGCGTGACACATACCTCATGACAAAAGTGGCAGCTCATGTTGACTGAGGCCGAGGGAGGGAGGAACCCAAGGAATGAGCCCTTTCGTCAGCCGTCCTGTCAATCGTGATCGGTCAGCTGCTGCTTATGATGAAACGAGTCTTTGGGGGATTTCATTCTGCATGGCTGGCCAGCTGGTATGTGTTTCTGTTTGGGCTCTGCAGCCTTGGCTCTCGTTTGAGGAGGCAGGCCTTTTGTTCTGTATCAGGCTTCAAATAATTTGGCATCTGTTGGTTTGTGTTGTCTGCTTGACCATTTGTTGCGTTAGCCAGCTTCCTTCTAATCACAGCTCCGAAGCAGCCTGCTCCTCTGTGCTGGTTTCTGCTTTAAAACGTAGAGGTAGCTGTGTGCTGGCTGTGAACTGCCCATCCTGCTCTCACTGGAGAGGTGAGGATGTTTGCACACAGGAGAGATAAACTACCTGCCAGGGTTTGTTTCTGATTAACTGTTTGGTCGCACTGCAGTTTCTTACCATGAGAGCACCATTAGTGGTAAAAAGTACGAGTCATGTTATCCACACTTCCACTGCTTGGCAAATGGCGGAGGTGATGGACAGAAGAGAGAGGCAGTGATTAGATCCACAGTAGTGATTCACAGCCCAGGATTATAGTTTCTGCAATTTGCTTGAGTTTGTACAACCCAAATATCAGATAACATTACGATTTACATTTTCCTTGGAACGCTGTCTGAAGAACGTATTGATTTGTGCTGCATCAGATTACTCAGGGGTTGGAGAAAGCCAAGAGGAGAATTTTACTTTTTTCCTGATGACATTTGGAAAACAGGATTATACAACTTTGCATCTAGCCCTGTGTAACCTTCAGTGACCAGCCTTGGAAAGTTGCTCAGGAATTACAATTTTTTAAGCTTTCTTTAAACAGTTAAGAACTCTCTTCAAATCCCTTGAAGGCATGCATAAGTCCGTTCCTGCTACCTTAGCCACGAGCAAGGGGCAGAGCGAGGCAGGGGGAAAAGAATGCAGGTGACTGCAGTTCCCCTTTTGGGTTCAGCATCACCCTCTTTCTGCCTCAAATGGATCCAGAGCCCACTGGAGGTTTGTTCATTCGTGTCCCTGGGCTTCTGGATGATCAGCCCTGACTTGAAAAGCTGCCCTCTTTACTCTCAGTGAGCTCCCCAGAGACGGGAGTGTACAGCTCAGGAAGGGTTTCTGAGAGTCGAGTGGGATCAGCCACCCCTTGCCCTCCCTGCTAATGCAGCCCATGGTAGCTCTGCATCACACCGATGGGAAAGCGGTCCTGCCACTGCACAGCCTGCTGCTGCCCCCTCCGTGCTCCAGTGGGCAATACCCACTCCCTCAGTGGTACTCAGCATGGTTAATGTCACAGAAATAGGACATCCAATGTTTGATTTAAAAAAAAACCATAATCAGTATTAATTTGTCTGTGCTCTCAAATTAAACTGTAGCCAGAAAAACAAATCAAGAGATTTAGCCATTAAAACCCCTAATGTTAAGGCACCTGCTCAAATGTACCCAGTTTTCAGGGGAACTGAGCCTCTGTATTTCCCAAGAAACACAGTTTTGAGGCAATAAAGTCCCTGGGCAATGCAAGTGCTCAGTACCTTCCAAAAATCAGGTCCCTCTTAGTTATTGCCTACTTTAGTCATCAGATTTTGGCCTCAGATCTAACATGTGTGTGTGGAAATGAGTGAGGAGAGGGAAGCTGAGATTATTTTTTTTTTAACTTCTCAGCTGCTTTGCTTAGAAGCCACAGACTGCTCTTTGTAAGCACGCAGCTGTGGCTAGTCCGTCACACAGTATTTTATTTTAGGATGAGACAAGCACCGAGTCAACGTAGCTCCTATTGTTACTTGTCTGTCATCCTGTGTTAGCAGAATTCAATGCAGGCAGTGTTCGCCAAGGACATGTGGCATTAGAGCCGCATATGTAGATGAAGGCTCTCCAGATGTGTTGTACTGAAAAGTTCAGAGCCCGGAGCACGCAGTGGTTACTTTTTCCTCCCCTTGGAATCTGTATAATTTGATGAGGCACCACAGACTTGAAAGTCTCAAAGGAAGTAATAGCCTTTGCCACAGCGGGTCACTCTCTGATGCAATGGGAGGAGACATCTTCGCAGTGCTGTGCCAGGAGTTATGCAATCTGAAATGTCAACTTGAAACATGTCCAAGCGCTACTCAAGAAATAGCTGTAGCATTGAACGCTCAGGTGCTGGAGATGCCTGGGTACTCAGAGAGTATGGCAGCTCAGCAAAATGACTTTCGACGTGCCGGAGGAAACAATGGCACTTACAGAAATTGGGCGATTCAGAGGTTCCATTTGTAGGGAAGGAGAAGGAAGTTACCTAATTGTTTAAATGCACTAGAAGAGGAATGTACTTCTTGGTAGGGAGAACACTTTTCTTGATGTAATGGTGATGTTAAATCCCAAGTCTTTCTTCAAGAAGGAGGGATGCCATGGGTCTTTCTGGGATCGGTGAACTTTCCACTCACTTCCTGATGTTATTGTGGGGTACATTTGCCTTCTTTTACCAGGACGGTGATGTGTGAGCTCGTGTAACAATTAATCTTGTCTCTCTTCTTGCTTCCCAGTTCACTTCCTCAGCATACTCCATTGCAAGGACAAAGCATGGGGACCCTGCGTGAATAATGGTTCTGGGGTAAGGTGGAGACTATAACTAGCCTAGATTTGATGCTCTCACTATACAAGTCTCTCTTAGATTTGTTGCATAGGCATTTTCCTGGCTTCAGAGGATTTGCCAGGGTAATGAAACCACTCCACAGGGAAAAGTATTTCAGTGATATTTGCTTCTGTATACCAGATATTACAGCAACATCTGTCACTAGAGTAACTACATCCAATTATTTCATCTCAGGCATTTGAGTCACCCTTCACCAGTTCTTTTACAGGATTCACAGAAATATAGGCAACATTGAATTGCTAAAGAGGATGGTATGGAGAAAAGTCATTGTGAGGTCAGCAAAAGCCAAGGGTTAAAGAAAAAGGCCCAAGCTAAGCTGGGTAGGGCTGGCAGAGGAGAAGCCTCAGGAAAGCTTGGACTACAGCTCCAGAAGTCAATGAAGAGGTGCAATGGTGTATCCTAAAAATGGTGCAATGGATCCTAAAAATGGAGACATCAGCTGTGACTCCTACTCCACACACTGCCACCTCCTTCTCGGTAGTAGTCATAACAGAAAGTCTGGTTTTCCTTGGCTTATCCACAGGAAAAGCAGAGGAAGGGGCCATGGCCAACTCCCAGCAGTCCTGTGGCCTAGAGAGTTGCCTGTCTTTGGAGGAGCTCTCTATAGCTCTGCCTCTTCTGTTCAACAACTCCTTTCCCAAGCTTATTTAAGAGTTAGAGGGAAACCAGGGAGTCACAAAACCAAGTACTAAAGGGGATTTCTGGAGATGGTAGGTGATGGAGGAGGGAGAGCATCAAGGTCAGTCCATGCTGTTCACAAACGAATGTGTGAAGCGGTTTGTGATGCTGTACGGTGCAGGATGAGCAGAGGGAGGTCTCCCACTGTCCTTCCAAAGCTCTGGCACAGGAACTTGGGTGATTTAAACATTCCAGAGCATAGTTAGGTTGCATTCTGGGCAGATAGGTGCTCACCAATGGAATGGCTTGGGAAGAACCTGAGGGGAAAAAAGAGGTGAAACCCACTAGTCCATAAATGTGATGTGCCTTTTCTCCCTGAATGAGCTAAGAAGGAGTGCACTGCTTGGTGACAAAGGGCTGAGTGACAAGGGGCCATGATGATTGTCTGGGAGGAGGACATAAATGTCACCTCATGTTGTTTTATTTCCTCAGTTTTTCTTATCCCTTATCTTAATCCAAAGTGATTCTGAGGGATTCAAAACTCTGGTAGATACTTTTCTGACTTTGAAAATTGGAGAGTGAACTACGAAGTAGAAATAATACATATGGTTTTTAATGCCAAGTGATTAGCAACTCATAGTAGTGAAGTATTTTGAATAATCAGTTTGTAAATTCTTTGTCTAAGATTTGTTTTCAGAAACAATCCGTGAGCCTATTAGGAACATAGGAATAGATGCACAGTGAGAATGACCTGTTTGCAGATAATTTCTTTAAATAAAAAAACCAAACCAGAGTTGATTTAAAGAGCTGAGATGCGTCTCATCTCCTCCCGTAGATTCCTAAGCCTTTATGCATGAGTCACTAGCAATATGATGAAACAAGGGATTCGCATGAAAAAAAATATTCCATCTTTTTAAAACCCATTTCATCACTTCTGTGCTTCCAGTTTTTCTCTCTACACCAAATCAGGATAGGAAAAATATATAAAGACTATATCCGTAATGATATCATGTGCATGAAAACATTCATATTATTCATGCTGTTATTTTTGAAGCTCTAACTGATCGAGAGATTTTTTTTAAACAATTTTCATCAGCAACATGTGCAATCTTTTAGGGACATGCTTTGGAGAGCTTGCTTTCTACAACAAGGTTTCTCATCAACGGATCTTTTTAAAAATTATAATGTGTGATTTTTATTCTTTGCCAAAGTATTTTTTTTTTTTTTCCATGGGAGACTGACAGTAACTCTGCCTGCAGTTGTCTGTTTATATAGCTCCTAGCTGCATTTCTTTTGTAATTATGGTCTGTGCATGCCATGCGTGGATCCAAAAATACAAGACAATAAATTAGAGAAAGATGATGATTGATTTAAGAGACCTATTATTTTTACCACACTGTTACTAACATACCAGGACCTCAGTTTTAACCAGGCGTTCCACCGCTATCAGTATCTTTTAGATAAGCTTTAAATAACCACTGGAAAAACACTCTGGACAGCTTGATGAAGATAATAACAGCAATTAAATCATGATTCTTTGGGGAGAAACCCTTAGCAAACCACCGATGAAAATTCCTCAGCAAGCTCTTGGTCGGATGTATGGAGGCAGAGAAACCCACTGGCATGGGCAGGATTAATAGAGCCGTTGTCTGGCTGCAGCTGGAGTCCTGCCCCAGCAGGTGGGCAGGATTTGGGCTGCCTGCCTCCGTCAGACCCCCATGCTCCTGCCCGCCTCTCGCTCCATCCTTCTGGCAGCTGGAGGGGGCTGCCCTGCTGCTCCCCTCCCCGAGCTGTGCCTGGCAGCTGTGCCAGGGCTGTGAGGAGCAGTGCTCTCCCCGCGCACAGAGATCGCTGTCAATAGGAAAGGCAGAGGATGCATGATAACTTGTACCCGGGGTGCTTCTGGGCTGGGGAGGGGGAGCGCCCTGGCTCCCCGGCAAGACAAACAGCCCAGGCGCAGCACGCCTTGCCTTGCTGAGTGCGAGGGCGTGGATGTATTTACTCATTTGCAAGGTTTCTTTCTTTCAAGGATGGATTGCATGTCAAACAGCTACTAAAGCCTGTCTGCCAGCTGTTTTCTGGTGGGTTATGCTGGACTTAAGGTATGAGAGGGTCTGCGTTGCAAGCTTGGGGACTCTGAAATGGGACCCACAGCTTTGCAGGAGGCTTCTTCTGCACAAAGTGTGAGGATGGGCACTGACATTTAGCTGTGGTGGGGTTAGAGGCTTTCTTTTATTCCTCTCCACACTCTTTGGAGGGTTGCCCCTACTGAGGGCTAACAGCAGCACCTGTGGTGGTTCCTCACTGGTGGCGGGGCACGGGCTGGCGTGGCACTGCAGTTCTTAGCACTGTCCCTCCAGGGGTATGCACCCTGTCATTTGCTCTTTACTCTTTCCAGGACAGCAGTGGAAGTGGGGCTCACCGTCTGGGTAACCCCTGAGTTTCCTTTCCCCTGAGTCCCCTACTGTGCGTTGCAGCCGCAGTGTAAGACCCAAATCCAATGTACGTTTCTGTGTGGAGACATCCAAATGTGTGTCCTGCAGGCAAAAGCTGATGGCCCCTTGGTTTGGCAGGCCCTGGGCAGGAGCCGGTTCCCCCGTGGTGGTTGATGTGCTGCTGTTCTCCAGCAAGTTATTGAGAGCCACTACCTAGCCCAGCAGCATCCCGCCTGCCAGGGCTGCAGAGCACTTCCTCACAGCTGTCGGTTGGTAGCTAATGGGTGGCTGGAGCTTGCACAGAGAGCAAGCAACAGTGGTGGGAGTGGAGCCCTGGCTTTTCCTGCTCAGGACACTACAGCCCCACAGAAATAGGAAAAGCAATGACAAGCTGCAGTCTTGTTTTGGGCCTCATGTGAATACTGAGATGCAGAGCTGTGGAAAGTGGGTTTGTGAACCAGAAGTGCTTTGGTACAGAAGGAGGAGAGGACATGACGAGTGGAGTGGGAATGTCCAAAAAGCATCCTGGTGGGTACAATTACCAAAGTCACTGATTCATTTGTATTCCTCCCATACCTAGCTGAGTGCTCACTGACTTCATGGTGGCCTCCCAAATGTCCTGAGAGTTGGCCTTTTGATAGCTTCCTCCGGGAATAAATAAAACCAAGCAGTTAGTGTGGAGTTGTGGCTATCTGAGGACTGCTACTTTTGTGGGAAAAGGCTCAGCATTATGCATGTGGACAGCAAGCCAGCAGTGAAGCCAAAGTGAGGAATAATGGTGCCTTTAGAGCTTCTTTTCCAAATGCCTGCCATTAGGGTTTTAAGTTCTGAAAGGAGCTTATTGCTTTCAGGCAGGACTGTTTTACCACAAGAAAACTGGAAAGAGGAAGAAAGAAGAGGGGAGGGGAGAGAAAAAAAGGGTTCCTGTATTGTATAAAAACAATTGGGACTTAGTGGAAAGTGGAATTGGTTACTAATGATCTGTGCCTAAGAAAGCATTAAGCACATTCAAACTCCAGCCTCTGTGATGATAATACTCAGTGGGTGAGAGGAAGGCAACATGAATGTCAGTGAAGTGGGAAAGAGCTACAGTCCTGCTGCAGCGCGGTGTGGCTGCTGCCCTGGTTTCACCGCTCAGCCAGAGCCCGACTGCCGGATGCCCACTGGGTACCCCTGGTGCAGTCCTACACCAGCAATCAGCAACTGCTTTCCTGGCTGCTCCTTTGGGAAAAGCAAACAAACACATTTTTGTCTAATATCTGTCTGTTCCCCTCAGAGTCCTGCCAACGGTTCATTTGAAAAGGGGTTGTAGGGAGCCTTCCCCGCAGCAGGGAAGAGTAGGTGTTGCTGCTGCAGGAACTGCTGAACAGAATCCCATGGCTTGTGTTACATGGGAGGTCAGGCTACGTGATTATTGTAGCAGTTCTTGCTGGCCTTAAAATCTACATCACTGTCTGCTTCAGCAGGGCTGGTTTACAGCCTAGAGGCTGTAATGCAGGTTGGTTTTTTGGTGAAATGCTGGTGTTCAGCTCTTCCTACTGCCCCACTACCTGTGATTGTAATTTATGATACTGGGAAGTGTTCATCTTATGCACTGGGTTAATACAAACTGCTTTAGTTTTCATTTCATTTTAAATGCCAGGTACTTTTGTTGTGACCACAGCTTCTGTGGGCAGAGAACATACGACATGGTTCTTTGCACCCCACATCTGTGGGACACAGAATCACAGAACGTTTTGGGTTGGAAGGGACCTCTAGTTCCAACCCCCTGCCATGGGCAGGGACACCTGGGTTGCCCAGAGAAGCTGTGGATGCCCCATCCCTGGAGGGGCTCAAGGCCAGGCTGGATGAGGCTTTGAGCAACCTGGGCTAGTGGAGGGTGTCCCTGCCCATGGCAGAGGGGTTGGAACTCGGTGACTTTTAAGGTCCTTTCCAACCCAAACTATTCTATGACTGCTGTGTTTCTGTCTAATTGTATGTCCAGGGCTCAGCACTGTGAGGCGGTGAGTTTGACTGTGTATCATGATCCAAAAGGGAAAGAATACAGGGGTTAGGTAACCAGGCTCCATTTGGAGCCTCTCAGTTTATTACTTTGACGGAATGTTTTCTAGTTTGATGACTTTAGTCACAGGCTTCTTTGTTTATCTGCACTGCTGCTAAACTCTGATTTCTGAAGTCACTCCCTGTTGGCACTTTGATAATTCTCAGCTTCCCTAATAACCTTAATTTTCTGTCCCAATTTTCTTCTTCAGTGTTAACACCTGCTATTTTATTTTTCTTTGTAAACTGGACACTCTTACGGCAGAGTTCTCTTTAGTAGAGAGCGGCTATGGTGAAGTGACATATCCTAATAAAATCCTGTGCTAAGGAAATTTGAAAGATGTGTAGAACAGTTTTCTATTCATACAATGAAAAATCTTTTGTCTTCACTAATATTGTACAGGAAATTCAACAGAAACAAATGGTATGGTAATTTCTGTCAAACTACAGCTTTTGATCTTGCTTGTATACCTGGGCTATTAGGGAAGGAAAAATTACATGCAATTTTTAATGTAATTAATTTTAAACTTATATAATTCTTAATGTGTTGAAGAATGCAACTATATAAACCAGTAGAAACTGAACTTTTTTTCACTCATCAGGAGAGTAGTGTGGCTGGGAAACCTCTTATGCTGCCTCAGATATACGCGGCTTAGTTGTGCTAGTTCTCACCATCACACCAGAAAAATTGCAAAAGAAAAATTAGTTTTTCTTTAAAAGACCTAACATGTCTTGTGTTGCAGATAAAACTGGCCCATCTTTGTGTACCTTGCCAGGTTTCTGCCTGGAATTGTCACCTAATCCTGGTCTCATTTGCTTCTGTGCAAATGTGGTGAAGACTGTCTGACAGTCCCAGGCATCACTGAGTTTACAGTGGGGATACATCAGTCAGAACTGGCTCCCAAGAGTGAATCAGTGTAAACCTTGGCATGGCATCAGTGGCATCTGGATTTGCATCAGTGGATGTGAAAGGACATTTTCCCTCTTCTTTTGAGAGTTCTTCCAGTCTTCAGCAAAAGTGCAGTCCCACAGGGCACCTGGTAATGTTTAACTTCTTCTCCTGTCAGCTCTGAGTCACGGAAGATCGATTGTCTCCTCTAGGTAGGGATTGTATCTGGAGTGGATTTCCTCTTCCAGTTGTTTTGTACCATAACTGGAAGAGCAAGACATTCCTACATCACCTTCCATAACAGAAAGATGGTACAAGAAATTAGAGTGCAGAGGATAATGCAAAAACCAGACATAATGAAAGTAGTCTCTGGACAGGATGAAAGCAGAAGGCTCTCTCCAAGTGGGCTCCCTGGAAATGGCCACCTTAAGCAATGTACAAATACTCTTACTACACGTGCCTGTTCTTCATGTTGACAGTCCAGTCACTGATGCGTGTGCATTGCTTGCAATACAAGAATTTGCAGCTTGTCATCTTAGCATTTGTTTCTACCGTTGGCCATTTCTCGTCTAAACTGAGACATCTTCCTGAAGACTGATAGTGTTATGATGACTTTGAATTCGTGCAAAGAGGGAACTGGAAGCTCTGAACTGGTCCAGTGCTTTGCTCAAGTGAAGTTCCCTATTACAAACTGACCGCTAAGTCTGTAATCAACACATTCATGAGGTAGGCTAGATGTATATGGTTAATTATTTGTACCAATTGCTCCAAAAAGCCCAATTCATGGACTCTGGACCTGAAGAAGTGGATACAGAACATGAAGTCCTTGCTCCAGAAAGCGGACAATTTAGATATTGAACAAGATGTGCCAAGTGGTACAGATATCTCTTCTGTGAGAGCCATCTCTTTTTGTTTGCTTTAATTCTAGCTCTTATAAGCTTCATTTGACACTACTTATTGCAGTGGATAGACAGTGAACAGTCATTTCCTATCCACTCACTCCACATCATTCATGAGTGTTCAGAACTCTATCAACCATTACTTAGTTTATCATGGTTGGTCTTTCTCTGAGCTTTTGCCACCTCAAATATGCCCTTTTTTGAGATGAGGGGACGCTAAGTGAAAAAATATTCAACCTGCAGATGAACAGAGTCATAATAATGTTTTCATTTTGCTTTTTATTCCTGCCATTTGAGTTGTTTTGTTGGCTGCTGCTGAGCACTGAGCTGATGCTTCTGTGGAGCTGTCTATTGTAACCTCAAGCTCCCACTCCCAAATGGTAATTGTCAGCTCAGAGTCTGTCATTTTGTTTCACTGGGAAGGGTATTTGTTTTCTTGCAAGGAGAGACCTTCTGTTTCATGTCTTTTGGCCAATTATCTTTTCCTACCGGGTCATTCCCTCTTATCCCATGGCTGCTAAGTTTCTTTAGAAATCATTCATGGGAGAGTTCGTCAACAGCATTTTGAAAATCCAGTTGTGGTATGCTTGACTGGCTCACCTGACCCACGTGCTTGTTAACTTCAGAAAACTCTAATGGAGTTTACAAGGCAGAATTTCCCACTACAGAACTGACTTTGCCTCTTCCACGTAGCTTGCATTTAGACAGGTACCTTAGGTAAAGTCTGTCCTTTATTGTAGATTTTACAAATTTGTGCACTAGAGTTCCTAGCTTGCAGGTTCTCTGGATCCTCCCTGGCATCACATTTGCCAGCTTTCAGTGTCCATGGTGCCCAAAAAGTTAACTTGGGAGGTCACATACCCCTGTTAGTGATTCAGCTGTTACCTCCCTGGGTTTTCTCAGCACTCTTGGCTGGATACCATCCAGTCCAGACAACTTGTTAGTGCTCATGCCAATGTCACGATAGCCTCCCCACAATCACTTACCATTTCAGATGGATCCCCGGCAGCATTCATTGTCTTCTAGTGATGAAATATCTTTTTTTTTTTTTTTCTACAGCAAGCAGCAATGCAAGTATTCATTCTGCTTTTCTGCAACAGCCTTGCCCTGTTTGAGTACTCAACCTGCCTGTCAGTGGGCTCCACAGACTGCCTGGCAGGGTTTTTGCTCTGATGTGCTGGCAGAGGAATTTAGTATTATTTCTGAGTGCTCCAGCCAACTGTTCCTCAGACTCTTTTTTTTTCTTTTTTTCAGTTTGCCTAATTATATTTTTGCATTTAATCTGCCAGAGTTTATGATCCTTTTTATTTTCTTCATTTGGATACAGCTTCTGCTTTTTGAATGATGCCTTCTCAATTCTAATAAACTCTCCTACTTCCCAAATCTTTAGCTCACTGCTCCACCACACCTGCTTCTTTTATTGTTTCTCAAGTTTTTTCCTAACAGACAGTATGCACTGAAGCTCTGCTTTCAGTAGGATGCTTTTTGATAGTCCCTGTGCTGTCTGTAAGGATTTCATTCTCTCAGCTACCTCTTCTAGCTTCCTTTTTGACAAGTTGCCTCATTTTCATATATTTTCATTGCTCAAAGTTTAGCACAATTGTGGTGGATTTTTGACCTTTACTGCTCCAGAGAAGATATTGGATCTAAGGATGTTATGGCCATTGCTCTTGAATGGTGCTTTTCCTGTGAAAATTTGAACCAGATCCCTCATAGGCTTTAGCACCATGACACAAAGTATTCAAAAAACCTGAGATGAACAGAATTTAGGGTAAAAAGGAGACAGCTCGGCTACTTGTTCCAGTATCAAGAGGATTGATTTGAAGGCAAAACAGTAGAAAAGGTTTAAGAAATTATTTTGAATTTGTCACAGACCAGGAAAGAAGCTAGTGTGGAGAAGAACTGACTGAGGCTGACGTCACTGGAGGAGCAGAGCTGGGGTCAGCTAGACAAGATGTGATGGAGTGACTGCAGGTGGTATCACGAACAAGCAGAGGAGAGGAGATGATGGATCAGGAAGGTAATTTTGGTAGAAGTACTTAGAATGGATTTGAAGGGTGATCAAGCAATATTATGGTTGCAGGGTGTGGCATAAGGAGATGATATCACCGTTCTCCATACTAATTCCTTTATGCAAACAAAGCTTCCTCTGTCCCAACTGGGTCAACATCATGAGTGCATTTGGACAACTCTGAATGAGTTAAGATTCAAACTGATTCAGACCTTATGAAATGTTAACCTGAATAATGCACAATATAAATTAAAGATTGGAAGTTGTGAGTAGGGCTGGTGGCCTTGAAAATATACCAGAGTGCCGCAATGCTATGAGATTGTGCTTGTGCCATACTGCCTAGGAGATCCTCCAGTAAAAGGAAGATTAGCAGAGAAACCTCAGGTCACAAATGGTAGCAGAATGTTAATCCTTCAATTAATTAAATCATTGCAGATGCAACTTCTTTATGCAAAGGGAGTGGGTGATTTTGCATTACTGTTTTGCACATGTGGGCTTTATCCACGAAGGAAATGTAGTCGTTGGTCCAGGCAGTGCTGTTTCCCTTGCCTCCCAGCCCCTCGCTTAGAAATGAACGTGTGTAGAATGGATGCGTGTGGTAGTAGCTATATTCTTTTCCCATGATTTATTTGGTCCCATACACGCTGAATACATCAGGCATTTGTTTAAATGTGCCTTTCTGGGTAACTGCAGACTGGAGGAGTATTGAACTGGGTATAATATGAATCTCTCAATAAATAAAAAATCTCCTACCATATCTCCCTTTATAAAGGCTGAGAAGAGAGATCTGTAGCATTCCACCTGTGTATGAATCGATTTCAATCAGCCTTTAGGAGGTTTCTGGCTGCGTTAGCTTTAAGATAGCATAGCACAGCAAAGAAACTGCCCTCACGTCCCTTATTGACAGGCTTGTTATGAAACATGGAATATTTAGATTGAGGAGATTCATTCCAGTGCTGCAGACACTCAGCCATGTTTATGGATACTTTTTTTTTTTAGAGCAATTTCTGTGTTTAGGAAAATGGTCCAACTTTCCCATTTCAGAATCCTCTAATTCAGATATGGGCAAGGTGAGAGGTTAGAGGCCTCATTGTTAATGAGAGGCAGCCTCTGATTTTTACACTAATTGAAGCATTTACATTTTTCAGCAGAACTAAAATGCAAAACTAACACATTCCTTGGAGACTTATAACCCCACGATGGATTCCTCTATCCTCTCTCCCTTAATTATCCCAAATTATCTGAACTCTCATGAAAAAGAAAGAAATTAATATTAATATTCCATTTAGAGATACACTAAAATGCAGTAGAAAATAGAGGCAATAATAATGATAAAGAGGATAGCTGAGATGATTTGGAATATGTAATTTTTTTCTCTTCATTGCAGCTTCCTTAAACCAGAGTAAGCCAGGAAAACTCTGTCTTGCATTCATTTAGCAGAGCAATTTTTGTGCTGCATTGCCTTCCGCTATATAAGTAAAAGCTTGGTAAAATATTGCTCTGCCTGTTATACATGATATTTTGGCTTTGTGCCTTGGTCAGAATAAAATTTAAGGATAAAAGTAATTGGACAACTTTTTCTGAAAAGTGTTTGTACATGGGGGGGCAAATAGGCAGGTAAGGCTCATCACTGGAGAGCAGACAGGAAAAAAAAGGAAGAAAAAAAGAGCAGCTACAAACTGGGCATGAAGTGAAGCAGAAATTATAGTTTATGTTGAAAGAAAGGAGAAAATTACAGTTATCTGAAGAGCAAACAGTGGGGTCAAATTAATCAGAAGCTGCAAATATTGAATCTGTATACATGGGCCACAGGTCAGAGGAAATGGTCTGCTTGCATGAAAGAGACAGAGAGGTGCCCCAGGGAAGGGTGGGAGAGGAAAAGGAAGAATGTCTCTGCATTGGGATGGTGAGACCAAAGTACCTCAATAAATCTCCAGTTAGCCACTGACTGATAACTAGCTAACTGGTTTGTAATTGGCCTTTACTGCTCTGAGATGGCTCCCAACTGCCGTCCCAAATTCCTTGCTCCCAACTCCAGGACATTGGCTTTGGGCTTCCAATGCCCTGGGAGTTGGTAGTTATACCATATGAGGGAAAGAGAGGCTTAGTTTTGGTTTAGAACTGCCCTAAGGTGGAAAATAGCCTCGAGAAGGGTCCTCAGGCATGGGATACCATTCACACTGAACACCAATGTAAGCCCAAGTTCAGCTTTAAAACTGAAGGAAAATTATAAATGAGAGTCCCATATTCAATTCGTCATCTTGTTCTGTGCAAATTTGTTCAGTGTTTCCACTCACTGAGAGGAGACAGAGACTTTCAAAGGACCCACCACCTGCCAGCATCTTGGCTTGGTAACCCTACAGCCTTGGCATTATGCTATTGTCCGTATTTAGAACTATGTTATCCCGTGGAAGTAATGTTTGACTTCCCAAGCAATATTTTGTGTCAAAATAGTAACTTTTTAAAGGCAGAAGGGATATAGACTAACCCCCTACTCTCCTGTTTTTATAAACCCTTTCTTTCTCACTGTTTTAGTACAACATTGGCAGGTTGCTGGAAGGGTGGAAGACATCAACCAAAGTCAAGCCCATCTGCGAAGCTGTTGCATATGGCATCACATATTGGGCTTGGGGATGGATTGTGGGAGAAAAGATTGTCACATTAAAAAAAACCAAACAACAAAAACAAAAACAGAGAATGATATTAAAGATAGCGAACAGACTTGAGATCAGCCATGAACTAAAAAGAACTGTTTTGCTGTTGCTTTTTAGCTTGAAAATAGCCTTTACTATTTTTGTAACACTTTGCCTGCTCTGTTTTGTTTGCTCAGCTTTCAGAGGCTGAAGACGTGTTTGCAAGAAGCGTTGAGACATGTAGAATTGCACCCAGGGAAGTGCTGCATGGGTCTGTGAACTGCTGGGACGACTGCCTGGCTTCACGTGGCGACTCTGGGTTATTGTGTGCCGGGACTATTGTAGCGTAGCTAGGAGATTATGTGGGTTGGATGTTTTGGGTTCATTTTCAGTCTGGAGCATCTGTGAAAGGAGCTTGTGTTTCTCAGCCTTCTCCAACAGGCCAAAATATTTGGGAAGGAACACTAGGTCCTAATGAAGTGTTGTGTTGTTTTCTTCAATATAACGACATTCTGTCTCAGGCAAAGCAATTTTGTGATCTTGCCTCCTTGGCTTTATTTAAAAGTGAGAATGAAAACCAAACCAAACCAAAACCCATTGCTGGGGATGTTCGTAGCAGCCACAGGTTTTTGGTGTGAATGTGTGTTTTGAATAGTTACTAGCGAAGATGTGACCTTTAAACATAATGGAATGGGGAAACTAGATTTTATTTCATTTAGCCTGACGTAACAGTTTCAAATTTGCAATCGACCATTGAGAAACAGTAATGTGATAGATAAAGCACTGGACCGGGATATTATTCTAAGCATAGCTGTAGACTTTCTACATCAATTTGTCCAAGAAAATTAACTGGCCCCCTTAGCCAGGACTTTCTTATCTGTGAAATGAGAATTATAATCCCAAAATACCAGTCTGTGACAAATATGAATATTACTCGTATTTACTAAACAGTTTCAGGCTAAATTTTTCTCTTGTCCAGTCATTTCAGAAAACAGCTATCAAGAAAATCTGACTAAAGAAATTAAAGCTGTTGCATTACACATCTAATGTGAATTGGCTGACACATGCCAGACTGTTGAATGTCCCAGGATGAGAAATTAATTTGTTTAAATTATTGAACAACTCATTGCTAAAAGTATCATATGACCACAAACACTTCTTACTGACTTCACAATCACTCAAAATTTCAGCAGCAGTCATAAAAAATGATGCATCTTACTTACACTCCTCATTAATTTTGTTCATTAAGTAAGAGGTAGGAGGCTAAAATGAGACAATTATTAAAACTATAATTTGATTTCCAGATATCTTTTTGGTTTGTTCTGCAGCAACTATTTTATGGATTGCTTTCTTGCTCATCATTTAATGAGCAGCAAACTGTTCTGCAAACTGCCACAGAAGAAAATAACACATTTGAGAGGATGAAGAAAGAAATAAACCAGCACATGCTGTAAACCGAACAAAATAAATACAAGGTATCTATGCATGCCTTTTATTACATGTCTTTTTCTGTATTGCTCTGGGTGAAAAGAAATATTCTACATTTCTTCATGTGAATTAGGATAAGACACTGAATTCCAGAAGCTGCCAGGTACCTTTCCTTGATTCGGAAAAACAAAAAGTGTCTTTCTTTTTCTGTTCTTGTTTTCATTTCCTTACAGCTGTCTCCTGTGCATCACATATCGAATCTGCAGTGGTGCTCATTTGCAAGAACTGCCACATGTGTGTGCACGATGGTCTGATTGTGAAAGACTTGCCTTCCTTCCTCTTTCTGGAGATCCCGAAGGCCACATTTGTCATATAGTCACTTTGCTGTGAGTGTGTAATTAAATGTAAAGCACTTTGGGATGTTCAGCTGTATAAAGTATTGCTACTGAAATGCAAGTTGCTTTTCTGCAGACAAGCACAAAAGGAAAAAAACAAATAAACAGCAACGAAAAAAACAAATGAAAAGGTTTCTAGGGATAAAAATGTGAACACTGTTAGATAAATAAAACATTAGAAAGAAAGGAAAACACTTCCGGAAAACAAATCAATAAGGTGAAAAAAAAAAAAAGATTTATTTGAGAAAGTTGACAGGCTTGCAGAAATTTCTAGCTTACAAGCTATTTACAGAGAGAAAATATGATGAATCAAGACAGAATCATCAAAGTAAAAACCCCAGGTATTAAAATTTTAACTCTGACTTGTAGAGAGTCCAGATCTTTTCTTCTGTGACATAAATTTGCACAGGCAGTAGAAGCTTCCAATTACAGAGTTTCTTCTGTATTTTACATCCTTAGAGATAATGTTTGTCCTTTTGTAAAATGAGTGTGAGATTCTGTCCTCCCCAATTTATGGCTGCTACACAGCATATTAGGAACTGGAATTATTTATAAAAACAGAAAAAAAAAATAAGGCTTAACAAGCTCATTGGTGGATAGTTCTGTTTATTCACTACAAAATGACTTTTTTTGCCATGATGAAACAGTGGCAGGATTTACCCTGAGTTGTGGTTTGGCCATGGACTAGACCCCATCTATGCAGCCTTTCAGGTAAATGCCCTGACCACAAGGTTGTAAAAGTAGAGGCATAATCGTGTTTTTTCTCTCCATTGGTTCTGGTGGTTCATGTCCAACACAATACAAGAGGGATCTGCATGGAGATATCCTCTTCCAGCCGAGCACCCCAGCCCTCGCACCGTCACCACATCCTCCTACTCCTTGCTGTTTTTGGAAAGGGAGCCTGCGTCTAAAACCAAGGACACTCACCTACTCCTTCTTCCATCCAGGTTGTTTTAGGAGGGTACTGCTCCACCTCCTCTAGCACTCCTCAGCAGAGGCAACCATCCTCCCAAGGTCTTCTGAGAGAGCTGCTGTGTCAAGGAGGTGGAGGGCAGCTTTTGAAGCAGGGCAGAGGCACACGTCGTCTTCTGACTCCAGCTGTGCTGAGTGTCTCTTTTTCTTTTTTTTTTCCTTGAAAGTGTTTGGCAGGTAAGTGAAACTCTAACCAGAGACGTTTTGGTTAGCTATTTTAGCATTAAATAGTAAGACACAATATGTACTATATACATATTTCCCAGACAACTTCATAAACCAGTTAATTGCCAATAAATGTTCTCTGTTAGACTTCTAGCTTTGTTTCAGCCTTAAATTATGACTTCTAATCAAAATCCATGTTCTGAAGGTCCTGGGTTGCTGCAGCTTTGGTAGCTTTCTCGTACTGGACCACATTGATTCTCCTTATTATCTCCCAGTGGGTCCATGCTGAAATGAAACTACTGGGTTGATGGTGACTCTCTTTACAAAAGTGTTCATGCTTCTCAGTTTTGGATTGTTTTGTGTTGAAGGCCATCATATTTGAGAAGCCATGACAGTCTGGTGAAGTCCCCACTGACTGGAAAAGGGGAAACATAACCCCCATTCTTAAAAAGGAAAAAAAGGAAGACCCGGGGAATGACAGGCCAGTCAGTCTCACCTCTGTGCCTGGCAAGATCCTCCTGGAAACTATGCTAAGGCACATGGAAAATAAGGAGGTGATTGGTGACAATCAACATGGCTTCACTAAGGGCAAATCATGCCTGACTAACTTGGTGGCCTTCTATTACTGGGTTACAGCATTGGTGGATAAGGGAAGAGCAACTGGCGTCAACTACCAGGACTTGTGCAAAGCATTTGACACTGCCCTGCACAACATCCTTGTCTCTAAACTGGAGAGAAGTGTATTTGACAGATGGACCACAGGGTGGATAAGGAACTGGCTGGATGGTTGCACTTGAAGAGTTGTGGTCAATGGCTTGATGTCCAAGTGGAGACCAGTGATGAGTGGCATTCCTCAGAGGTCAGTGTTGGGACTGGTGTTGTTTAACATCTTTGTCTGTGACATGGACAGCAGGATCAGGTGCACCTTCAGAAAGTTTGCTGATGACACCAAGCTGTGTTGTGCAGTCGACACACTGGAGGGAAGGGATGCCATCCAAAGGGACCTGAACAGGCTTGAGAGTTGGTCCCATGCAAGCCTCATGAAGTTCAACAAGGCCAAATGTGAGGTCCTGCACATGGGTTGGGGCAACCCCAAGTAAAAATACAGGCTGGGAGGAGAATGAATTGATAGCAGCCCTGAGGAGGATGACTTGGAAGTGTTCATTGATGAGAAGTTCAACATGAGCTGGCAATGTGTGCTTGCAGCCCGGAAAGCCAACCATGTCCTGGGCTGCATCAAAAGAAACATTAGCAGCAGGTCAAGGGAGGTGATTCTCCCCCTCTGCTCTGCTCTCATGAGACCCCACCCGGACTAGTGCATCCAGCTCTGGAGGCCTTCTGGGGCCTCCAACATACGAAAGAGATGGACCTGTTCAAGTGAGTCCAGAGGAGGGCCACAAAGACGATCAGAGGGCTGGAGCACTTCCCATATGAAGACAGGCTGTGAGAGTTGGGGTTGTTCAGCCTGGAGAAGAAAAGGCTCAGGGGAGACCTTATAGGAGCCTTCCAGTGCTGAAAGGGGTACCTGCAATCTCTGTAGAGGGACTTTTTACAAGGGCATGTAGTAATAGGACAAGGGGTAATAGCTTTGCACTAAAAGAGGGTAGATTTAGATTAGATACAAGGAAGGAATTCTTTATGATGAGGGTGGTGAGGCAGTGGTCCAGGTTGCCCAGAGAAGCTGTGGATGCCCCATCCCTGGAGGTGTTCAAGGCCAGGCTGGATGAGGCTTTGAGCAACCTGGGCTAGTGGGAGGTGTCCCTGCCCATGGCAGGGGGGTTGGAACTGGATGATCTTGAAGGTCCCTTCCAGCCCAAACCATTCTGTGATTCTATGAAAACAGTCTTCTCCTGGTGTACAGAATACAGAGCAACAAATGTTTCCCTGCCACGAGGACTGCCTGGGGAACTTGTGGCTGCCCCATCCCTGGAAGGGTTCAAGGCCAGGCTGGATGGGGCCCTGGGCAGCCTGCTCTAGTGGTTGGCAACCCTGCCCACAGCAGGGGGGTTGAAACTAGATGTTCTTTAAGGTCCTTTTCAACTCAGACCATTCTATGATTCTATGACTTCAGAGCAAGAAGCTGGACTACTTTTTCATGTTTTGCTTAAATTTGCTCAATCTAGGCTAAAGTGACTCTCCTGGAATTTGACGGTTAGCTCGAGTAATGCTGTGCACTCTCACTTTATTACTGGGTATCTG
Source organism: Syrrhaptes paradoxus (assembly GCA_013400615.1). Classification (NCBI taxonomy): domain Eukaryota; kingdom Metazoa; phylum Chordata; class Aves; order Pterocliformes; family Pteroclidae; genus Syrrhaptes; species Syrrhaptes paradoxus. The sequence goes on along the minus strand of VZTO01008155.1, from coordinate 265,458 downwards.
AAATTTCTTCACTTAGACCTAGCAAATTCCGAATGTTAGCTTTGTGTTTCCCCTTTGTTTGGAGAAATCCAGTGTATTTGATTTCCTGTAACACATAACTATTACCTATTAAGAAAACGTCTTGCTGGTTCCTTTACTTCTGTCCTAGACTGAAATGCAGTGTGAAGATGGTAAGAGGCCTAAGCTGAGCTGAAATTAGAGAGAAAGAAAGAAACACGCTTGCACCATTGAAACCTGGATCCATAGAAGTTAGTCTTTATTGTTCGTGTGTTTTTTATAACCTTCTCATTTCATCTTATTGTGAGTAAGGGGAGATGATGTACTGCCATGAATGCTAGCGCGTGGTCTAAGCTGCAGCTTTCATTATTACTTCCATTATCACAATGGAAATTCATTGGCCTGAATTGCTAACATTCTTATAGGAACGATAAGAATAAAATGGCTCTACCTGTCATTCACTGATGTGTGAATCGACAATCAAATGATTGATCAATTTTTCTGCGCTTCAATAGCTTCTTTCAAGCCACACATCCTGAGTTACTCTATAAAATGCTGCAGTTCCAGCTAAGTTTTCTAAGGCATAGGTAAAGAAAATTAGGTAATTAGACCTAATCTTAGATTTAAAAATTGAAAATCTACCAGCATCTCTGTCTTGCAAAGAAAATAATTTTCAAAATCTGAACGGAAAAAGTATCCTCACAGAAGAAATCTCCTGTAGTCCCGGCAGCCTGCCTGTGAATGCCTTTCATGAATTTCTAATATATTTTTCTTTTGTTCATTTTCATTTTTTCAAAATACTTTGGACCCTAGAAGCTTTTAAGAAAGAGGAATTTTGAAAGTGCAGCAATAGGAAGTACTAAATATTTTATCAGTGATTTAGGAAAACATGGTTTTGCTTTATTCCTTTAATAGAAAAAAATCATGACAGTTAGCAAAATGATGAGGATTAATGTATGAAAACGTATTGCATGGCAGCTTCTGAGTAATGGATTTATAAACAGTTTCTTTAAAAAAAAAAAGTCAAAATGGATTACAAGAAGACTAGCAAGTTATTGTAGTCAGATCAAAGAGAATACACAGTCCACGAGTTTTCCTGTAACGTCTGCTGTGTCCTGACTGAAATGACTCAGTCTTTATCTAGTTCCCTCTCTAATAGGAATGTCATGTTACTTTTGTTCACTTCCTTGGTTTAAAGCAATGAGCAAAGCAGGTGAACCTCTAAAGAGTTTAATGTAGGAAAAGTGCTTCTTGACTGAAGTTAGTTTTCACCCAAAATCTATTTTTCAGTCTATTTAGTCCTTTTTGCAGCTGTTGGTGAACCTGTTGTGCCCTTCATGGTGTACAGGTAATGATTCACTTTTAAACACTAATATGACCAGAGTTGTATGTTCTGCACGATCCGTCAAAACTAAGAAACAATAAAGAGCTGCAGAAGGAAAACAAAACAAAACAAAACAAAACAAAAAAACCCACCAAACCAAAACAAAAAAAAATCCAAAAAACCAAAGATAATGGACAAAAGTGAGACAGAAACCACCAAAACAGCAAAGTTGAGGCAGACAAAGGCTGGGTAACCATTCTGACAAGCTAACTGGAAGCCACTGTGCTTTATGCTGCAAAGGCTTCACACAAGTTTCACTGGTGGCAGTAGAAAGGTTCAGCGGGCTTTGATGCAAACCTAATTCAGCCAATTTATTGAATGATTTCTTCATTTTTGTGACACCAGTCTTGTTGCTGAGCAGGGCTGAGGAAGAAGGGGACAGGGGGAGGCCAAAGGAAAGTTGACCACACAAATGTAATGTTGGAGGCATTAGACTGCATGGGGCTGTTCAGCCTCCACAAAGAACCAAACTTATTCCCATGGAAACCAATGTTCAAGGATGAATAAGTAGCCTGGCTCTCAGCAGCGCCCTTTCCTTTTTCTCTTTTCTTCTCTCTTGGGATGTTTTGTTGTTGTTTTTGGTAAAGGGAAAGAAAGAGGCTCTTCACCTCCAAGCAGCTTGAGAAAAGACTGGCAACATTCATTCCACTAATAAGCTGGCAATTAATGCAAAGAGGAATGTCCTGGATTTCTCAAAGAGAAGTATTTTTCAACAGGAGCTAGTCAAGATGTTGATGAAGTTTTTTTTCTTTTTCTTTTTTTCTTTTTTTTTTTTTTTCAATTTTGTTGAAATGGGACATACACTTTCTGGAAAAGGGGGCTGCTAAACTGGTGTTGCAAGTCTGCCCTCACGTGTTGGATCTTAAGTCTTCGGGAGAGAAAGTGTAAGTGAGCTCAATGGAATCCACCAGATATATTGTGGCACCACCCAGGTACAGATCAGATCACAGGTCTGCTCGTTTTTTTTTTTTAATTTTGAGTTTTAGGTGCTGGTGTGTGCGTAGTAATGTGTTACACACAAAGAGAAGACACAGAGGTATGCAGGATGCATTGGATGTAGCAGATATGGGTCATTATCATTCCTGTGCTAAGCAGATAATGAATTTAGAGGGAATGTTGCAAAGGTGTTGCTGATGGTATCAGTGTTGTAATGTGTTGCAACTATTGACTGACATAAAAACAGACAGCCAAAGACAGGCTGAAAAACAGGAGAATTTTCAACTAACTTTCAGTAAGTAAGGAAGATACTCTCAGTAGTCTGAAAGAAATCCTTTGCATTTGGCTTCTTGTGAGGAGTGTTTCTGAGAATAGGAAATGTTATAGAGAATAACGTTATATGTGAAATTTTCATTGTGAATCAGCATGAAATTGTGCTTAGATGGGGCATGAGTGGTTCTGCAGGCTTTGAGACTAATGAAGCCAGGTCTTCTGCAGGCTTGCATCTGGAGCCAACTGACTTTGGTGTTTCTGAAAGTGTCAGTGCCTGGTGAACTTACAACAAGCACCTATAGACCTTTTCTATCCAAAGGAAGACTTCTTCCATGTGGATCCTCCAGCATCTAAATGATGATCTCATGCTGCAACCTTTCCTTTAGCAGGGAATAAATTTTGGTTGCTCTCCCTTTCCCCTCTCCAGACATCTGCTTTTACAAAACTTGTGGGAACATAATTATCTCTGAGAGCTCTGTCCGTCTATTCCACTTGGCTGACATCCATCAGTAGGCTCAAAATTATTAGGGAAACCAGCCAGACAAAATGATCACCTAAGCCTCATTTCCTTAGGAAACTAGGCTAAAAAGTTAATATTAGCAATAACTCCTGAATTGGAGCTACCACTGGGGGAACTCAGTGTGGCACCGAAGCTGTGTACGCCAAAGCACATTCTGATGTCTCCCTCCCGTTGTGCTTTCACTGTCAACTTTCTCCTGGGCCCTGTTAGCAAACAAACCTTCCTCCAGCAGCTGGGTGGGTGAATGGCCATAGCAGTGTCCTCAGCAGAGCCTCTTTTCTACTTGGCTTACCCACTGGTGTTTTGGGATGTGGGCTCACCACAAAGTGACGGAGGCCACGCATCCATTTAATCTGGACATTTCCTGGCCTTCTGAACATTATGGACCTGCACTCAAATCAGCAGTTTGCAGTGGGTTTCATCTCCTGTTACTGAGTAAATTAATTTCCATGTTGATTTTTTAAAAAAAATCCTTTAAACACCTATGTGTTCTTCTCCATCTGAGTATAAGTGTCAGTTTGGTTTAACCTGTCTGCAGTCCTTAAATTGGTTTTGAATTTACATTTTTTAAAGTCTTATGTTGTCTTTCTAGATAATGATTTATAGATGTGCAGTGTGAGAAGTATGTTTTCTGCTGCAATGGGTGGAAATCCAGGTCTCCATTGCTGCCTAGGGTCCGCATTTTTATCTGCACTGTGTCGTTCATGGTATGTATCTTCCATTTCCTCCTCCCCCGCCTCAGAACAGTGCTTAAGAAATTACATTTATCTTTGCAGAGACCTGAAATGCTCATCTCTATTTAAAAAAAAAAAAAAGGAAGAAACACATTTCACAGCAGATTCTTTCTTCTTCATCACATATGGTCAGTGATAGTCGCCTCGCTGAGATCTGCTCAACTCCCAGCGTGTTTTAAGAAGTTTTTCATATACTAAGAAAGGCATATGGCCAAAGCTGCTTGTGCTGAGATTTTTACTGTGTGAATATGAAGCAGGGCAATGGCATTGTAACTGCTTTCCAGCATGAGCTTATCGGCTGTGTTTTGTTTTATCCTGAGACACTGACCTTTCTATTATCAGCCTCTCTGAAAGGAAGGAGTACAACCATGTCTTGTCTGTATCATCTTGTTTATGGTTTACAAGTGGCTCAAAGTTCTGCCAGAAACTTAGTGTCATTTTACTGCCTGGCTTTACATTCTGCCTGTGATGTACTAATTATTGGGGTGTGACAGAGCACTGATTTCCTATCATAAACCAGGGCTGTTACCCAGGAACTAAATTTTGTTCCAGTCAGGAAAGGATGTAACAANTTTTTTTTTTTAATTTTGAGTTTTAGGTGCTGGTGTGTGCGTAGTAATGTGTTACACACAAAGAGAAGACACAGAGGTATGCAGGATGCATTGGATGTAGCAGATATGGGTCATTATCATTCCTGTGCTAAGCAGATAATGAATTTAGAGGGAATGTTGCAAAGGTGTTGCTGATGGTATCAGTGTTGTAATGTGTTGCAACTATTGACTGACATAAAAACAGACAGCCAAAGACAGGCTGAAAAACAGGAGAATTTTCAACTAACTTTCAGTAAGTAAGGAAGATACTCTCAGTAGTCTGAAAGAAATCCTTTGCATTTGGCTTCTTGTGAGGAGTGTTTCTGAGAATAGGAAATGTTATAGAGAATAACGTTATATGTGAAATTTTCATTGTGAATCAGCATGAAATTGTGCTTAGATGGGGCATGAGTGGTTCTGCAGGCTTTGAGACTAATGAAGCCAGGTCTTCTGCAGGCTTGCATCTGGAGCCAACTGACTTTGGTGTTTCTGAAAGTGTCAGTGCCTGGTGAACTTACAACAAGCACCTATAGACCTTTTCTGTCCAAAGGAAGACTTCTTCTATGTGGATCCTCCAGCACCCAAATGATGATCTCATGCTGCAACCCTTCCTTCAGCAGGGAATAAATTTTGGTTGCTCTCCCTTTCCCCTCTCCAGACATCTGCTTTTACAAAACTTGTGGGAACATAATTATCTCTGAGAGCTCTGTCCGTCTATTCCACTTGGCTGACATCCATCAGTAGGCTCAAAATTATTAGGGAAACCAGCCAGACAAAATGATCACCTAAGCCTCATTTCCTTAGGAAACTAGGCTAAAAAGTTAATATTAGCAATAACTCCTGAATTGGAGCTACCACTGGGGGAACTCAGTGTGGCACCGAAGCTGTGTACGCCAAAGCACATTCTGATGTCTCCCTCCCGTTGTGCTTTCACTGTCAACTTTCTCCTGGGCCCTGTTAGCAAACAAACCTTCCTTCAGCAGCTGGGTGGGTGAATGGCCATAGCAGTGTCCTCAGCAGAGCCTCTTTGCTACTTGGCTTACCCACTGGTGTTTTGGGATGTGGGCTCACCACAAAGTGACGGAGACCACGCATCCATTTAATCTGGACATTTCCTGGCCTTCTGAACATTATGGACCTGCACTCAAATCAGCAGTTTGCAGTGGGTTTCATCTCCTGTTACTGAGTAAATTAATTTCCATGTTGATTTTTTAAAAAAAATCCTTTAAACACCTATGTGTTCTTCTCCATCTGAGTATAAGTGTCAGTTTGGTTTAACCTGTCTGCAGTCCTTAAATTGGTTTTGAATTTACATTTTTTAAAGTCTTATGTTGTCTTTCTAGATAATGATTTATAGATGTGCAGTGTGAGAAGTATGTTTTCTGCTGCAATGGGTGGAAATCCAGGTCTCCATTGCTGCCTAGGGTCCGCATTTTTATCTGCACTGTGTCGTTCATGGTATGTATCTTCCATTTCCTCCTCCCCCGCCTCAGAACAGTGCTTAAGAAATTACATTTATCTTTGCAGAGACCTGAAATGCTCATCTCTATTTAAAAAAAAAAAAAAGGAAGAAACACATTTCACAGCAGATTCTTTCTTCTTCATCACATATGGTCAGTGATAGTCGCCTCGCTGAGATCTGCTCAACTCCCAGCGTGTTTTAAGAAGTTTTTCATATACTAAGAAAGGCATATGGCCAAAGCTGCTTGTGCTGAGATTTTTACTGTGTGAATATGAAGCAGGGCAATGGCATTGTAACTGCTTTCCAGCATGAGCTTATCGGCTGTGTTTTGTTTTATCCTGAGACACTGACCTTTCTATTATCAGCCTCTCTGAAAGGAAGGAGTACAACCATGTCTTGTCTGTATCATCTTGTTTATGGTTTACAAGTGGCTCAAAGTTCTGCCAGAAACTTAGTGTCATTTTACTGCCTGGCTTTACATTCTGCCTGTGATGTACTAATTATCGGGGTGTGACAGAGCACTGATTTCCTATCATAAACCAGGGCTGTTACCCAGGAACTAAATTTTGTTCCAGTCAGGAAAGGATGTAACAAAATGAAATATTCTCTGAGGGCCATATTCCTGATCCTGGGAATGTTACTTTTGTCTTCACAGAGAGACACATAATGAAAGACAATGGCATTACAATACCTGCNAAAAAAAAAAAGGAAGAAACACATTTCACAGCAGATTCTTTCTTCTTCATCACATATGGTCAGTGATAGTCGCCTCGCTGAGATCTGCTCAACTCCCAGCGTGTTTTAAGAAGTTTTTCATATACTAAGAAAGGCATATGGCCAAAGCTGCTTGTGCTGAGATTTTTACTGTGTGAATATGAAGCAGGGCAATGGCATTGTAACTGCTTTCCAGCATGAGCTTATCGGCTGTGTTTTGTTTTATCCTGAGGCACTGACCTTTCTATTATCAGCCTCTCTGAAAGGAAGGAGTACAACCATGTCTTGTCTGTATCATCTTGTTTATGGTTTACAAGTGGCTCAAAGTTCTGCCAGAAACTTAGTGTCATTTTACTGCCTGGCTTTACATTCTGCCTGTGATGTACTAATTATTGGGGTGTGACAGAGCACTGATTTCCTATCATAAACCAGGGCTGTTACCCAGGAACAAAATTTTGTTCCAGTCAGGAAAGGATGTAACAAAATGAAATATTCTCTGAGGGCCATATTCCTGATCCTGGGAATGTTACTTTTGTCTTCACAGAGAGACACATAATGAAAGACAATGGCATTACAATACCTGCTTTTACTTTATTATTATTTATTTTTTTTTAGGAAACATTTCCCCACAGTACTGTGAGCACTGGGCAGTTGTATACCACAGCTGAGAATCTTGTGCAGCACAGGCACAGGATATTCAGTATGCTAGAGAGCCGCAGTCTTTGTGGATGTAAATCAGCATACATCCTTTCACATCAGGGGCAGTGTACTGTTTTACCTAACCGGGAATTCTTGCTCTCAGCTTCAAGCTGCCATTTCCTTCCTCTTTTAGAATGGAAAAAGCAAAGAGACTGCACTTGAGAATGGAAGGAAAGAAAAAAAAAACATTTGCAGACTGTGTAGTAGTTTCCTACTAGAAGCACACAGTTAATGCACGTGACTTAATGGGAATACACTTGCACTCAGCCACACTTGCCTACGGCAGAAGAGATAATGAAGTATTTCTGCTTATGCCATCACAAGCTCTCACTTGAACGGCAGAAGCACAAGTAGAGACCAGATTCAAATCAAGAGCAAGGGTGAGCAGAGCACAGCCTCCAGCCTGGCCAGGGCTGCTCAACACCGTTCTTGGAGACACTGGGTGTTGCTGGACATTTAAGCATCATGTTAGAGCCTCATGCTGCTGTCATTATCAGTGTTTTGTACATTCACAGGCTGAGGGCTATTTCTTCCTCCTTTGTGGAAGAGATGATAAAATTTAAGGACGAGTAAGAAAGTTGGTCTTTTTAGCCAAATTCCAGCAGATTAGACAGCTCACAGTGTTCAGAACATGTGTGATATCATATTACAGACACTTCTGATTGTAAAAGCAGAATTCAATGCTGAACTCATTTACATGATTAAAACAAAGCCAGAATGTCCCGCCATACTTTTATAGCACTGGAATCCAAATCCTGATTTACAGTTTCAACTCAGTTCCTTTTCGTACTGATATTCCTCCTCCTTTACCTTCCTAGGAAAAAAAAAAAAACCAAAACCAAAAAAACCCAACAAAAACCCAAAACAACAACAACAAAAAAACAAACAAAAAGCCAAACCCAAACCAAACAAAAAACAAATCAAAAAAACCTCCAACATTTGCATCTTTTGCTTCTATCTTAAGCATCTCTTTCTGATCTTATACAGGCTTGACAATTTTGTAAGGAAATAGATGGTGGTTCTGTTCTACATATCCCATAATTTATTGGCTTCTTGCACCTGCCAAATGGCACATTTCCTCCCTCTGGGAGCATGCTCCCATTCATGTAACCCTCCTTTCCCTGTAACTAGAGAAAGAGATAAAGTTACAGGTGTCAGTTAAGCCCCGACTGTTTCTTTGATCTTTCCTTGCTATTTTTTTTATCAGAATGTTTCTTCCTAAGTGTCTTTTCCTGTGTAACTTTACTTTGAAAGAGATCAGCATTTGTTTTGTTTTCAGTAAACCTGGAGTCCCAGTTCTGCTTGTGCACCAGTGAAAACTGGAAGTGATTCCTTGATCTCAGCACATCATGCTGGGTTAAACCTCATCCACACAAATAGTTCTGGTCTCCCCGTTGTCTTGTTCAGAATAACTCTCCAGTTAAAGAATTGGGGAGTTCAGAATAACTCCCCATTGCCTTGTGAATAACTCTCCAATGTGTGCTTCAAATGCACTCCTTCTTTAAGAAAGCATTCAAATGCTTTCCTGAATCAGGAATGTAGAAAATATTCACTTTTCTAACAGGACAATTTCATGATGAAAATATCAGGTATATTAAAGGCAAATCAGATCCTTGTTTTCTGTTCTCTGTGAGCTTTCTGCTATGTTTATTCAGTCCTCAACCATCCAAACACTTGAGGATTCGAATTATTCAGCTAGGCTTAATGAGGATGACTCAGAGTAAAGCTATGTGCATAAAAGTCAAGGATAGGAAGCCTTGATTCTATACATTTTAGGTGGTTATGGGGTTTCAATATTAATGTTTGCTATGGAAGAGTTTAAAGGAGAACTCAGGCTGTACCTTTTCATGGATGCTTGCTACCTCTTGCCTTGCTGCAAAGGAGCTCCTCGGGGGGTCTAGGATGTGGAAGTTTGTTGTGGAAGCACTGTAATCTGTCAGTGCAAATCTGAGGGCTCCATGTCAGCCCCTCCAACCTCAAACCTTGCTAAGGTGTACCACTGCTAGCTCTTTGTAGGCTAATGCCATTAACCACTGAGCAGTTCAGTCAATCACTTCCCCTTTGCCTCCATTTTCCAGTCAATACAATGGGAAAAACCACTTTGGATGTCTAAAATGTCAAGTGTGAAGCATCACCATGGGCTGTACTGTGACCCCTAACACAAAACACAAAAAATAGATAAGAAAATTTGATAAGAGTAGGAGCCTGCCCATTTCCACATCCCAGCTTGTTTGGGCTTGCTTGTTTTGTTTTGTTTTTTTCTTCAGTTGCCTTTGACTCTTCATTTTCTGGTCCTGAAGAGTACGAGAAGGCCAATTTTCTTGTGGGATTAGCAGTGGTGGGCAATGGGACTGCAGGAAGGATGCTGGCCTCGCGCTGGAGATCTGAAGAAGACGGGCTCTCGTACAGGTCTGGAGGGGAAATTGTTCAGGTGGTCTGGCAAAGGCACACACGAGAGTGGGAACTTTTCAGTGCTGGCCTGAGCTAAACCTCTAGGGATTCCTTGGAATTAATCTTATGAGCTGCTCTGGGGCTTCATCCTGACCCCATCCCTGCTCCCTTTCACACATACAGTAAGAAGTTGAATTGAATGTCACCTGTTGAATTCCTGTCACCCTTAGGAAGTGCTCAGAAGAAAACTCACTATTTGTTCTTTTTTCTCTGCTAAAGCAGCCTCTGGACAAAGCCAGTGGCCATCCTAGCTGTGCTGCATGGAGGATCTTGCTGAGCCCAGCTGGAGAGTGAAGATTCTCTTCTGGCTTGCCATGGGTGTATATGGGTGCAACTCTCCTGATTTCATTTACACACCATGAGAAAAGCCTCAGCATCTCTGCTGTGAGAGCAGACAAACAGGTACCTTGTATATTTCTAGTGATTTTTATTCTGATTTTGCTCAGACTTTCAGATGCATTTTTGCATATCTGCCTTTATAATTTTAAGACAGTAAAGGGTTTTGGTCAGAAAATGCTGACTGTAGGAATTTTTTGCAGAAATATCTTACTTTAGTGAGATGTTTTTTCATATTTTACTCAGATGACTCTGATTAAATTGAGTATTTGTCCTCTTCTGTGTGGTTTTGTGTTTTACGTTATGTTGCAATATTCATACTATGATTATAAAAAATGCATAAGCATAGAATTACTTTTGGAATATTTTCTTTCTCAGTAAGGTTATGAGACTATTGACTTTTTATCCCCATTCTAATTGAAGGAAAATTGAAGAATTTGAGAATTCCCCGCCAAATAGAAATTCCAAGTTTTAATTAGCTTTACTAAAATAACTGTCATCTTCCCCACCTTGCATTACAGGATTTTGGAAAGAAAGTCCCACTTGTTCCTTTACAGCACATTGGGGAAGAATGGAAAGTAGGACAAGAGAAGGAGGTGTGTCTGCTGGTGATTTGAAACATAAGCAGGACCCCACATTCCAGTTTTATCTATAAAACTCTTCCTGGTGTGAGATAGCTGCTGCCTCTGTAGCCTTCTACATCTCTCTTGAAATTCCAAGGATCCTTCTTTTTTTTTTTTAACCTGTATTGTATCCCCATTGCCCTTGAGACCCTATATTACAGCTGCTTTCCTCAGAAGGATTTGATAAGAGTATCTCTTTTGGACCATGTCAGTGTTAGAGAATTGCTGTCAAGCATCAAGAGATGCTCTCTCTCTTCCCCTGGGGCTTTAAAGATGCTATTCTAAAATTAAAGTGTTTGGTATAGATAAGATGCTTAGGGTTATAATGAGGTCAAGAGTTGCTGGCAGTTTCCAGCTACAATTTTTTTTTAAGTTGATCAGATCTCTTACAGTGTTATTTTCCTTTTTTAGACAGATAAATATAGACAGACCAGGTAGTGAAACAGTCAGGAACAGGAAGCTTTTGAAAAATATTTGGAAATTGTTCTGATTGCATTGTCTAAGTCAAGTTGCACCCTTTGATTCTGCTGGCATCCTCTGCAATGCAATGTGACATGGAATATGTGATGCAATGAGATATGCCCGCCGAAACGCAATGTGCTTTGTTTTAGTCAGAATGTATTAATTCACTTACTGAATAATTGACCCAAAGAGATTCTGTCAAACAGTATTAAATTATTCACTGGATTTCCAAACCAGAAAACAGTGTCCTTTAAATATTTAAGAATAATGTCAAATAATTTTCCACACCAAAAATATTCTTTTTGTGTGTGTTTCTTGAGGCTCCCTGGCTCTTCTCTGTTGTTTAAGGAGGGCAGGATAATTAAATATATATATGATAGTTAAATAATTAAATATATATATGATAATTAAATAATTAAATATATATATGATAATTAAATCAAAGCCCTTCAGAGGTGCCATGTGAGCAGTAGGGCAGAGGCTCTCCCACCCAGCAGCACCCCCAGAAGGCGAAGAAACTGCTCACCCAGTTTAGCTGTCAGTCCCAGCCAGATGCTGTATCATCGGCACATTTCCACTGCCTTCCCCATGCATTTTAAAGCAAACCCCAAACTCTCCACATGCGTATATGTGTATTTTACCACGCAGCGCTGCGCCTGGGCGGTGAGGTCCCCCAGCGAGGGTGCTGCATTGCAGGCTGTGCGGCCGAGTGCCCTGCCGTTCTCTACCCTCTGGCCTCGCAGTACCTCTCTAGGTGTGCATTGTGAGATAACAACCTCGCCGGATCAATTTTAGTGTGGAAAATAGGTTTCCTTAAAAGAGGGACACCAGTATAGCAGCATTCAAGTTCTACCAATTACAGTGTCTGACACCTTTCCCCTTGAAGGCTGCATGCTGAACGAGCACAGGGTATATTTCTGGCTTGTTTAAAAAGGATGAGGACAGGCATCTGATAGCTTACCTTAATTATTCCATTTCCTCCTCCCTATATACATTTCCAAAATCTAATTATAGTGCTTGTGGCCCCGGCTATCAGCCAGTACCCAGAGATTAATATAAAGCCACAGGAAGGACAGCTACCTCCCTTCACGCTTTCCACAACACTGCAAATATATTCTGGCAGTCTTTTGATACTAATGTTTTGATACATTCATCGTTGTGTTAGCATCAGCAGTGAGCAATATTTACAGTTTATAGGCTCTTCCAGGACCAACTGTTCATATTACTCCTATTAAGTCCATTCAATTTTCCACCTGAAATACCACATTTGCCTAGTCAGAGTTTGACATCTATTTTCGAGGGGGAGGGGGTGAGGATTTGCTTTTAATAATGAGTTTTATTTAATTGTATGTTCTGCTTCTCCCAAAGAAGGAAATCTGTTATGTATTGTCAATCAACTGTGATGCACTTGGCTGCGTTCTCAGGTTTGTTATCTGGGTCCTGATAAGGGGACATTTTTGTGTGTATGCATCTGTGTGTGTTGAGCTGCAATCACTTATCTCTTCCTCTGTGGCTTTACTTATACTGGAATTTTCTGCAACGTCCTCACAAGTGAAGGAATGCTGTCCAGGGGTGTGCTCTGCGTGCAGTCGGTGGGCAGTGGGCAACCCTCCTCCGTACGCTTGCTATTCCAAGCCACAAGTGTTGTCACGCTCCGCTCCTTTTTGTAAACAGCCAGACTCCAAACCTATTAAATGTTCTTTATTTGTGAAAGTAAATAAATACAGTAATGATTCTCTTGCATCTGCCTCCCCTTAAAGGCATTGAGATCTGGTTTTAGGAGTCAGCAAACCCTATGACTNGTATCCCCATTGCCCTTGAGACCCTATATTACAGCTGCTTTCCTCAGAAGGATTTGATAAGAGTATCTCTTTTGGACCATGTCAGTGTTAGAGAATTGCTGTCAAGCATCAAGAGATGCTCTCTCTCTTCCCCTGGGGCTTTAAAGATGCTATTCTAAAATTAAAGTGTTTGGTATAGATAAGATGCTTAGGGTTATAATGAGGTCAAGAGTTGCTGGCAGTTTCCAGCTACAATTTTTTTTTAAGTTGATCAGATCTCTTACAGTACAAACAAAAAGCTTTAGACAGATAAATATAGACAGACCAGGTAGTGAAACAGTCAGGAACAGGAAGCTTTTGAAAAATATTTGGAAATTGTTCTGATTGCATTGTCTAAGTCAAGTTGCACCCTTTGATTCTGCTGGCATCCTCTGCAATGCAATGTGACATGGAATATGTGATGCAATGAGATATGCCCGCCGAAACGCAATGTGCTTTGTTTTAGTCAGAATGTATTAATTCACTTACTGAATAATTGACCCAAAGAGATTCTGTCAAACAGTATTAAATTATTCACTGGATTTCCAAACCAGAAAACAGTGTCCTTTAAATATTTAAGAATAATGTCAAATAATTTTCCACACCAAAAATATTCTTTTTGTGTGTGTTTCTTGAGGCTCCCTGGCTCTTCTCTGTTGTTTAAGGAGGGCAGGATAATTAAATATATATATGACAATTAAATAATTAAATATATATATGATAATTAAATCAAAGCCCTTCAGAGGTGCCATGTGAGCAGTAGGGCAGAGGCTCTCCCACCCAGCAGCACCCCCAGAAGGCGAAGAAACTGCTCACCCAGTTTAGCTGTCAGTCCCAGCCAGATGCTGTATCATCGGCACATTTCCACTGCCTTCCCCATGCATTTTAAAGCAAACCCCAAACTCTCCACATGCGTATATGTGTATTTTACCACGCAGCGCTGCGCCTGGGCGGTGAGGTCCCCCAGCGAGGGTGCTGCATTGCAGGCTGTGCGGCCGAGTGCCCTGCCGTTCTCTACCCTCTGGCCTCGCAGTACCTCTCTAGGTGTGCATTGTGAGATAACAACCTCGCCGGATCAATTTTAGTGTGGAAAATAGGTTTCCTTAAAAGAGGGACACCAGTATAGCAGCATTCAAGTTCTACCAATTACAGTGTCTGACACCTTTCCCCTTGAAGGCTGCATGCTGAACGAGCACAGGGTATATTTCTGGCTTGTTTAAAAAGGATGAGGACAGGCATCTGATAGCTTACCTTAATTATTCCATTTCCTCCTCCCTATATACATTTCCAAAATCTAATTATAGTGCTTGTGGCCCCGGCTATCAGCCAGTACCCAGAGATTAATATAAAGCCACAGGAAGGACAGCTACCTCCCTTCACGCTTTCCACAACACTGCAAATATATTCTGGCAGTCTTTTGATACTAATGTTTTGATACATTCATCGTTGTGTTAGCATCAGCAGTGAGCAATATTTACAGTTTATAGGCTCTTCCAGGACCAACTGTTCATATTACTCCTATTAAGTCCATTCAATTTTCCACCTGAAATACCACATTTGCCTAGTCAGAGTTTGACATCTATTTTCGAGGGGGAGGGGGTGAGGATTTGCTTTTAATAATGAGTTTTATTTAATTGTATGTTCTGCTTCTCCCAAAGAAGGAAATCTGTTATGTATTGTCAATCAACTGTGATGCACTTGGCTGCGTTCTCAGGTTTGTTATCTGGGTCCTGATAAGGGGACATTTTTGTGTGTATGCATCTGTGTGTGTTGAGCTGCAATCACTTATCTCTTCCTCTGTGGCTTTACTTATACTGGAATTTTCTGCAACGTCCTCACAAGTGAAGGAATGCTGTCCAGGGGTGTGCTCTGCGTGCAGTCGGTGGGCAGTGGGCAACCCTCCTCCATACGCTTGCTATTCCAAGCCACAAGTGTTGTCACGCTCCGCTCCTTTTTGTAAACAGCCAGACTCCAAACCTATTAAATGTTCTTTATTTGTGAAAGTAAATAAATACAGTAATGATTCTCTTGCGTCTGCCTCCCCTTAAAGGCATTGAGATCTGGTTTTAGGAGTCAGCAAACCCTATGACTCTGCTCAGCCACAGTTTAAAAAAGGGGGGAGCAAATAGAACAAAAATACATTGGAAATTCTTCATCTTCTTCTTAGTATAATTATTATTGATAGTTAAGGAGAGGGGGCAAATTCCACCAGCATTGAAAATAGAATTTGTAGCTCCTCCAAGGACTAAAATTCAAGACTTAGGTAGCTCTCTGAGCTTTTAATACTAGAGTTGTCACAGACATCACACAACTCAATGTTTTGGCAATTTGTAAGAGCAAGAGCAAACCAAGGCTTGGCCAAAGAATGCACTGGTCCATCAGTTTGCCTGACAGTTGCCATCCCATGGACTCCCCTGCCAGAGCTGCTACTCCCTGCACAGGGAAATTAATTCCCAGAGTGAGAGACTTCTTCAGCATCAAACTTCCATCTTTTTCTCATACTTTCTGCGTGCGGAGATGCCGGGGTTTGTGCCTGGTCAGTGTGTGAAGAGCATGTCCAAGACCCCTGTTAGCAGTCACCGCATCCAGCAGAAGCGACGGACAGAGTTGGTTGGGAAATAAGTTGCGGTTTTGTGAGAAACTCTGCAGTTGCAAAGGATTTTTCTGTTAAACAGAGCAGGAACAGACAAAGCAAGCAATTGTAATATCCATGAAAAAAGAAAAGAAAAAAAAATAAAAGGGAATTGGGGTCATATGAAAGGCTTGCTTAACAGGATCAAAATCTTTTACTCTAATTTCAGCCTTTAAGAATTCTGTATAATAAATGTATGTGTATAAAGGAATGAAAAGCCATAATATTGAAACAGAAAATCTAAATCTTGTATTTCAGAAATGATACGTTAGAGCACTCTGATGTTCCTCGGATGGATAATTTCTCTGTGCTTCAGGTTTCACTTCTTGCAGCTTTTCTCCTTGCTGCTCTCCTGACGTGTCAGATGTTCAAGCCCAGGCTTCTCCCTCAGCGTGCTGTTCGTACCATACCTGTTGAACGAGGCAACACAGAGCTACAGCAGTGACTCTGCTCTGTCGAGAGGGTCTTCCTGGAGCAACCTCCAATACTGCAGAAGATCAAGCAGACAGGAGAAGAGGGGACGGCAGCATCCCAGGGACATGCCCCAAAGGGTATACCCTTCCTGAGGGAGTGTGCCCGGATGGGTGGAGGCTCTCCTCCAGCCCCAGCATGAAGGAGAAAAGGAAGAGCAGGGCTGGTGGAGGTCAGGATGTGGATCTGCTTACCGTTCCCTTGGGCAGAGGATTACAGGTGCTGTGCAGGGACCCTGCCCCTCTGATGTGTCAGAAGGAGAATTTCTCCCTTTCAGCGCTGAGGAAAAGCTCTGGGGCTAACAGACATCCCCTGTAACCTTGCTGTGATGGAGGTCTTGCAAGTGTAATTCTCCATCTGTATCTGAGTACAGAGAGGTGGAATGATTTTCCCCAGTCACACACCTAGTGGCCATCAGAGCTGGGGTAAAAACCTCGTCCTCCAATTTCCAGTCGGAAGCAGCAAGCCCTATCTTCTTCCTTGTACAGGCTACGAGGCAGCAGAGCGGTGTGGCTCTCTATAGGTAACATTCACTGCTCTGAGGGACACACAGCAGAAAAACCCATGAAATGAGTTTGGAGTTGAGCCTTGCCTTGCCCGCGGTGGCAGCAGGATGCTGAAGTGCTGCTGGCTGGGTGGCAGTCCTGCAAACCAAAATTTCAGGAGAAAGGCTGCCAGAGCTTTACAGAAAAGCACTTTAAACCTCAGGTTCCTGAGCACTAGCAGGCAGGGCGGGGGTGTGCTGGGGTGAGCTCTGTGTCTGCTGGTGGGCTAACACCAGCGTGAAGCAAATGTCTTTTGAATGACTTGGTGCCAGAGGGGACATGCACAGCATCCCGAGGCAGCCTCAGCAAGACATCTGACTGATTAGATATTGAGGTCAGGCGCCGAGATACCAAGGTCGTGCCGCATCCTGCTCTCCTCATCCAGCTGGGCCTCAGTAAAATAGCAGCTGGTAAGACCACCAATCAGATAAGGTGGCAATTTTCAACAGTCTCAAATTGTTGTTGCAGCAAGGGAGGTCCAGATAAGATCAATGAGACGCTGGAATGATTTAGCCATTCCTGGCTTTTTTTTTTCCTTCTTTTTCTTTTTTTACCCTTTCTTCTTTTTGAAGACACAGCCTGTCTTCTGAATGTGAATGCAGGGAGCACTCGTGGAGTCCTGCACCATCCTTGGAACAAAATGTGAGGGTTGATTTATGGGCTGGATTATGGGAAAACGGTAATTCTTTGCTCTTTATGATGTTTTGTCGGAAGGTGTGTTATCTTCCAGTCAGAGCAGTGGGATTGCAATGAGGTTTCTACAAAAGAGGTGAGAGAAGGGGGGTGATGGTGAATACGGCAGCTCCTCTAACACAGCAGTTAATAAGACACCAGCGCATTAATCACGTGGCAGGTATTAGGTCTAACAGGGCAAGGCAATAGTTTTTAAAAACAGCCTGTTAAGTTACTACCTGGTACAAGAAGGCTGACTGGATGCCACAAGTTTTATGCCACTATTTGCAATTAAAGTTATTTTTTATCCCTTTTTGTCCTTTTTTTTTTCAGTTGGAAAATTTTAAAATGCCTTTTTATACCTGTAAGAAAATAAAAGACAAACCATGCAGGGCTGTCACAGAGGGCCGTGCCAGTCCCCTTCCACCCACTGTGCCCTGGGCTGTACCTCGGGTGTTTGCACAGGACCCCACCGTGGTCCCTCTCCTTCGCTGCGATGCCAAATGCTAGACACAGCTGAAGGATTCTCTTGAGGGTCATGGCATAAAAGAGATGCTCCAGCGCTGTGATACAGCCAGGATATGTTCCTCCCGTTGGGTTTTGTGATCAAAGTAGACCTGATTCTCAGCTGCAGGCTGGAGATGTGGCTGCCCTCTTTCATGGGACTCTCCGGGCAACTTTATCGGACCAGACCATGCACACCTCGGTGTCTTTTATCACCACCTGCCCAATTAGAAGTGGCAAAGTCAAAAGGGAGGAAGAGTTGGGGTAATCTTGATGCACAACTACAGATGAGCCCATACCTCCTTGGTGTGAAGGAGCTCCAGTCACTTTAATCCTGTGGTTCCCGATGTTATAGCACAACTTACTTTTCATTGCTGAAACCTGTTCATCATCAGAAACACTATAAAACAAAGGAAGATAGCATTACAAAATGGACCATTCCCATGATGTTGTAGGCTTTCTGCACATGCACACGACCTTCATTTTGAGCCTTTGTCAAACACCGCTTGCCATGACAAGTTGGGAGCACTGGGCAAGACCAAAGCAGGTAGAGTAGTCATATGCGACTAGCTAAAGTTTTGTCTTGCTTCCCATATGACAAATAAAAATTTCCAGGACCGTGTCTCTTGGCCACGACTGTGTGATGAAATATGCCCTTAAAGTAGGATGCAAACAGATGTCAGCACTGAAAAAGAATCATAAGAATTGCCTTCCCAGAGAACACCAAAAATCTGTGTTGCTCATTAGTTGATCGCTGACAGTGATCAAAGCCTGATGCTTCACAGGAAGATAAAAAGTTAATTGCAATAAACTGAGAGAAATATGCACCTTGCCCTGATCCGGTGCCATGGGAAAAAAAATGTCATCTTGACTCTGGACTAATCATCAGCAAATGCCAAGCAACAAAAGGTGAACAGCATAATTACGTGGCTAAGCTGCTGAGAATCATAAAACGGAGTTTCACAGTCAGTGCTGGCAGTGACTACAGTAAGCACAGATTCCAGAGGGGTGGCCGTATATTTGGGAACAGATCATATAGGTAAGACACCTGACTTGCCTAAGAATCACCGGTTTCGGGAGGGTTTGTGGTCTGAACTGAGGAGCTTTCTTTACTCCGGTGAATATGATGACTGCTGTAGCCCAGTACAGCTTTTTATTATTATTTTTTTGAGTTGATATATGTGAGCATTGCTCCACTGGAGACAAGGAAAAACTGCTGTGATTCTCAGCAGCTGAAGACTTGACCCACAGTTTTCAGATGTTGGCTTGTTTTGGTTTTCCTTTTAAAGGTTGCAGATTGCATTTGGAGATCTTTGTGTTTTGTTTTATGGACTCAAGAAGATATTTGACAGTAGCAGTGCTGAATAATGGCTGCATGGATTTCATGATGCTAATCAGATTATTTTCTTTTTCTTTCCTTTTTCTTTTCACATATTTTTTGTGCCAAAGAGTAGAGCTGAGACTGAGAAAGATATTTGTAGGAAATAATTTCTCCAGCAAGTTCTGATGTATTTTTCTGAAAAAAAAAATTTAAATATATTTTATGTTCTCTCAGCTGTTGTCTCTCTGCAATTTCGCTTCTCATCATAGCATCAGAATATACTGCAGGTTACAAGGTAACTGAGGGAGATACCTGAGCTAGTTTTAACTGAGTGGTAGTTTGAAACAGCACTGCTGCAGATATATTTCTTCTGGTACTTAAGCTAGTTTAAAGCCGTTGGCTATCTCTGCTTCACACTGCTGTCCAACCCTTAGCCAATTAACAGAAAATATTGACAAACACTCTCACACTTCAATATTTGTTTCTTAGTGAAAAATCCTTCCCTAGGTACGTTATGGTGTAATTTCCCTTGTAGCTGAATAAATACAAATGTAACTCATGCAGTCATGTTTGCCACCCACCTCTGTCTCTGCAGAGGTCTATGGGGAAATCCCGGGATGCTCCTGTTCATGAGAGCAGCACGGTCGGCTGAAGCTGCTGCTGCTGCTGGCCCGGCCACCCCTGCCCTGGCCAAAGGGAAATCTTGGCCCCATTGAACTCACCGACAAAACTCTGGCTGGTTATTTGTGGGACCAAAATATGTATTGCAGCAAACACTCAGAGTGCACAAAGAATGAGATTTTCTGTTTTCTCTCCCAGGAACAACTGGACTTGGCAGCTGGACTGTCACTTTGAGCGTTGGTGCTGAACAAATCACTTCTCTGTCATCTTCTCACTCTTGCCCAATATAGCTCTTTTTCCACTGTGAGGTTCTGAGCATATGATATAATTATCAACATTAAGAAAAAGTTTTGTTTCTTTTTTTCCATGATTGGGCAGCTGAATTACATTTACTTTTGGGATTGGTTTTTTTTTCCGACACAATACAGAAACACAGGGAAGCATGAATTTGCCTTATAACTGCTAGAGCACAAATAACTTGTGAAGGGTTCAAGTCCAACTAACTCCCACCCAGACTGGCTCCATGTCACCCAGAAGCCGTGTCTGCACTCCAACCAAATGACTTCCCAGGAGTCCTTTCCCTGCAGACACTCACAAGCATTATATAATTTCCTAATTAGCCTGACGGCACTCCAATGGCTCTGGTTTAGTTGCGTATCTGTGCTTGGAAGCAGCCGCTCCAGTGCAACAGGCACTTTTCTCTGAGCCAGACGTGGTGCACTGGAAGCAGAGATGGACAGACAGCTCACCTCTACCTCCTTCCCCAGGGGTGACCGCGAAGTTTCCCGAGGGACCATGCTGTGACACCACAGAAGACAGAGCCCTGCTGCTTGGGACTGATCCCAAGGGCAGCTGGCACATCACAGCTCCTGCTCCTTCATTCTCTTCTCTGTGACGGAGGAAAATTTGTGTCTTAAACCTCAAGAATACTTACGGTCTTGTATGGTCAGTGAAGGCAGAAAGGGTGGTTGGGATATATGGTTATATGTGGACTGGCAAAGGTATCTACATATTTACATTTGCTAGAAAATGTAGGAATTGTCCAGCGTCAAAAACCTAAAATTTTCCGAAGCAACACCTACACAGAACACTCAAAGTAGATGGACTGGGTTCTGCTCTTGGTTAGTAGGGTAACAAATGGTCTATAAAGAAATAAAAAAATAAAAAAATAAAAAAAGGAGAAAATGAAATCTTTCATCAAGAAAAGCCACTTTGCTTTTTGTCATTCTCAGCTCTTTGAAAATGCCACAAACTTTCTTTTGGTAATTGCTATGCAAACATTTTTGATGTCTGTGCAAAAACATCTGGAAGCTTACAGTAGCATCTGGACATAAATATTAAAAGATCAACAAAAACCTGATGTGAATTAACCATGTGGATAGCCATAAAAACCATAACCACAAAAACCTGCTCCAAGTCTTCGGCTGAAAAAGTGGATGCCTTCTCACTTGTTTTTAGTGTTTATGAACTGTCATCCAAAAAGTGAGCGGTTGTGACTAATGACTGGGTTTTCTTTCTTTTCCACCACTCTTAATCAGACTAGAAATTCCCTGGCCTGACTGAGTGGGTAGGAAACATCCCTTGCTCCCTCCCTAAGCCCTCTGCCAAATTATTGGTGTTCTATGTGAAAGGTTGGATTCTGGTTGCGCAATGTGTGCTTGCAAGGCTCCTTCTCCTGCCGGACACAGCCTGGACTCCCACTGTCCAGGGCTACCTGAGAGTAATTGCCATGGGCACTCGCTGCCCTGTGTTAGAGAACAGTGGTTTGGGTGTGCTCAGGTCTCAGTCTAGTATTCCCACTGGAGAGATGTGCTGTGAGGAAGCAAACGTGACTCTAAGGTCCATCTCACATAGGGCAGCTGAAGGAAAACAGCAACCCCCATCTACCTCCAACAATGTCAAAAAGCAAGCTAAAATGGCAATTTCATTATTATTTTTCAGCTTATGGAGGCTCGTCTCATGAGTTTTGAGCCCCTCAAGTTGGCAGCTTTGTGAGTCACTTTTTCAAAAGTGGCAAGGATGTGCAGACATCTAAATCTCTTTGGTTTTTAATGAGTCTGTGGTACAGATAATCAAAGGTTTTAGAAGCTGACAGGGGTCAAGCATGTAAATGGGTTTGATAACACAGGTCTTATTACCTTTATTTTCTCTTGGTAAAAACAGAAATGATAGCTTTCCCCCTCTAGAAGTGAATACATGAAAGATCAAGCAGTGCTAGTATGATACAGGTCCTTCACATTTTCCAAAGAGAACTGGGAAATGCACAGTTTGGGGGATATGGATCAGCTAAGCAATGCTGGATCTTCTAGGTGCCATCACTTGTTCTCATGTAATTTTTTTTTTCTCATTCTTACTGTTTTCTTTCTGGTCTTTTAGCTTTGTTTGCTCTTTCACTGCAGGCTTCAGTGCTATTCACCTTGTTTTCAGGAGTGGTCAACTGCAAGTTGAATATATCCCACCACCCGAGATGGACTGCTTATGGAGCGGACTTTTTTACATAAAGGTATTTCTGTTTCTTTATTTTCTGAAGACATACGTAGTATTTCACAATGAAAAAGAAATGCTGTAACTGGCCATTGCCCTCTGCAGTTGTTATCGCGCTGGGATATTCTGGGTAGGACCAACTGCAAGGTGAACAAATTGCTCTAAAACACTCTCAAGAATGGGAACACACAGATGTTTGTATTTGATTTCTGCCCTAATATTTCGTGAGGACTCTATAATTTTTTAAAAAGGGCTAATTTTCCCCCAATTTAATGTCTTTTTAACAGTGTGAGAGTTATAGACATTATAATAATTTTACCACTTTCATATTTTAAAATATGCCCTCTAAGCATTTACATTCAAGATTTGTTTTTCTTCAGATGTGTAAATAACACATAGCAATTTGCATCTCATGCATAAATCTTTCTCCTGTTGAATGCAAATTAAAAAGTAATGATAATACAGCCCCCAACCCCATTCATTTGCTTTTTTTCCCCACCTCCTCATATTTATGGCAACTTAGCTGGCTAATTCTTCCAAGGAGAATTTTAGGGGTTTATGTGTGTTTAAAAAATTATCTAGCTGAAGTTTTCTTCCACTGAGTAATAATATGCCTTGAGCTGATGAATAGTGTTTCCTTTCCCAGTCTTAATGAAATTTTTTGGGGTTTTATGCATCCCAGATGAACCTATTTTAAATAGTGTGTGTGCGTGCTCTTTCTTGGGATTTATCCAAAATTAATTTAGTTTCTTGGTACCTTGTAGGACAATATCGATGTTGGCTTAATCAATTTCAATTTGCTGTTAAACCAGAAATGAAACATTCATCAGGATGAGCCAGGAAGGGCTTGAATGGCCATTTCACATTGCTTCGGACTCTTTGTGAAATTTGCTCCAGGAAGTTGCTGGAGCTTTGAATTTACAAGCAGCTCTTCTCTCACTGGTACTTACCACCGTGTCTGGATACACCATCAGAGTGGTTTCACTCTATGGGTTTCCTGCACTGGCAGTTTCTGTGCCTACTGATCAGTATTGTGGGTCTCAACCCACTGAAAATACCTTCTCAGGAGAGTCTTGCTGCCTTCATAAAAACGCGACCAAAATATCTTCTTGAATCATCTTCCTCAGCTCAGACCAGCTCTGCTATTTCTGTCTGTAGAGTCACTTCTGCCTCGCCAGCTGCTTCACACCGAGAGCCGGAGGCAGCCCGGGCAGACATGCCATGGTGCCAGCAGCAGCGGGAGCTCTTTGGGCGGGTGCGAACCTTCTGCTCTCACGGTGAGCCCCGGCCCTGGGATGCTGGGGATACGGGTGGTGCAAAGTCCCCAGCTCCTGGAGGCAGGTGGTGTTTTAGTGATCTGCTCTAAACACCATGGCAAGCGGTGGGTGAGGATTTCCTCTGCTGCCGCCTGATCACAGTGATGCTAATTTTAAAGTGGTGAGGAAGAGCAGGGAGGTGATAGCAGGATGGTCCCAGCTGTTCATCCTGGGGAGGCGAGCGGCACTTTTATTTGGAGAGGGAAGGCAGGAACTCCTGTTTCACTGCCCAGGCCAGGGGACTGTGGAGAGGAGAGGAAAACTTTCCCTAGATTCCTCTTTCATTTCTGAAAAGTGTTTTCAAAGACTCATCCTCTCTTCCTCTCCTGCAAGTTATATTTAGTTTTAAGCTCTTGCCTGCTTCATTGATAGCTCCTTACCATTTCCACTGCAATTAATCATGGTTGATTATGCTTTTGTCTCTGATTGTGTAAATCAGGATCCTTCTGTCTAAAATGAGGAGACCTTTGCTGCCTGGGCACGATGCTGCCCATCCCATCCCATCCCATCCCATCCCATCCCATCCCATCCCATCCCATCCCATCCCATCCCCATCCCATCCTGTCCCTCCAGCACATCCAGGCAACCAGGCATGGCTGAATTCATGTGGGGAACATCGCTCCTACACTGAGATCATGTGGAGGAAGGCTGAGCCAAAGGATGAGGCAAGCGTTGTGAGGTGTGAGGAGTTGTGAGACAAAAGAAGCCAACATTTTATGGAGCCTGTTACCCCCTTTTGCGCTGCGGTACGTGGGAGATGGGAGGGATGGGAGGGCTCTGCCCTGCAGCACAGCCAGTCTCATCACTTTCAGTTCTCTTCTTCCAAAGTTGGTTGAATACAGTATAAGGTGGTGCTTATGCAATATGAACTGAGAAGGAAGAACACTTTTGAATAGAAAAAAAGTATGGTGGAGAAGTGAGAGTCCCAAGAAGCTCCAGGTCCCAGCAGCTGCTTCTAAAAGCCCCTGGGCTGCTTCCATCCCCGTTTCACAAGGAGCAGCAGGCATGGGAGCTTGGGGAGAAATCGTAAGGGCTTTGGCCCTTGCTGTGGGACCGTTTGTGTCACCATGAGGCATCCAGATTCTCACTGAGATCAGCATTTGTTTTGGGAGAGCAAGAGCATGGGAACAGCTGTGAGGATGCCCGACGCCTTCTGTGTATTTGGAGAGGTTAATTGAAAGAACAAGCAGCATTGCAGGAGTCCCCAGTGTGGCCAGGCTGCAGATAGTAGCTTTGCTGGCTCTTCAGCATTTCCTCTCTTCGTGGATACTGCACAGCCCATGAATCTGGCTAGAAGATATCTGCCATTTCAGAGTAAGTTGTGCCTGCAAATCCCAAAGCTCTTTAAAAAGAGGCATTTAAACTCAGCACTCGTATGGGAGTGACTGCTTCACAGGTTTGTGCTCTGAAGTGCGGAGGGGTTAAAGTTATTTGCCCAAGGACTTAAGATGCAGAGCTGAGCAGGGAGCAGAGCTGAGGAGCTGCAGTTCTTAATACACCACTCCGAGCACTTGTCCATAATCCCCCCTTTTCAGTTAGCAGCAAATGATAATTTATAACATCGTCTCTTAGAGAGGTGAGTGCAGTATTGCTCTCCAAAGCAACCCAGGTCAGAAAGGTTCCAGTTAAATGCACTAAAACTGCAGAAAATGTTTCTGAAGGACAGACACACTATGCATCTTTTTTTCTTCCACCTGCCTAAATGCTGGGCTGTGTGATTCTGTTCTGGTTTTAAACAGGAGTGATGAGTT
This sequence comes from Syrrhaptes paradoxus, assembly GCA_013400615.1. Classification (NCBI taxonomy): domain Eukaryota; kingdom Metazoa; phylum Chordata; class Aves; order Pterocliformes; family Pteroclidae; genus Syrrhaptes; species Syrrhaptes paradoxus. The sequence goes on along the minus strand of VZTO01008155.1, from coordinate 240,140 downwards.
GCAACTCCGATTCAGCTTGCAGGCTGCAACATTTGATTTTGCCAGATCTTTGGTTATCAGATCACATCCTTAATATACAACCTTAATTGTCAAGCAACAGCTCTGCAGGCAGAGATGAAAGTAGCCGGAGAGAACATGTTTCCTTTTGCTCATAGAGGAGAAGATGACAGGTAACACGATCTTGACCTCTGAAAGTCAGGGGCAGCTCGGAGGGTGGGTGACTTGAGCCAGGACCTCTGCTGATCATATAACAACACCACTTGTTGGTGCTGTAACACGGACACGGATTAACTCTTCGGAGGGGGGTGTATTTTCCTAGTTGGCACTAAACTGCATTGGGTCCTAATCTCTATAAAGCTAGACTGACATTTAGAACTAGTTAGATAGGAGTATCATGCATTGTTTGCAATTTTAACTATTTTTTTTTTTAACGGGAAGAAAGCAAGCTGACTCTTACTAGATTGCATTGCAAGATTTTTGGGTGGAGAAGAAGCAACGCCCTGAGTGAATTACATCTTCAGATGATGTCACAAGGGCCACCACTTCAGAGTTTTACGGCTCCCTAAGTACTGTACCCTCTGCCCTTTCCCGGGAATATATACCATCAACAAACTGCAGGGGAACCAAAAATATCATCTACAGGACTTTGTAAACTCACACAAGTGAGTGCAACCATAAACTAGAAGTTAGCTATTGCATTTACAGGTGTTCATTGTAAGCCAGATGCAGCTACTGTACCTCAGGGGTTGCATGGAGAATTGATGAAGTCACATGAAACTCTTATTTCCATCTTTCATTTTTTTTCCCCCAGCGGTTAAATTACATTACAACACACTAAACAGACACTCAATATTTTCCTTATATAAATTTGTCATGTAGCAATTACTGCAGTTAAACTCGGTGCGGGTATGTGATTGTAAATGGGAGGTGGCAATCAGTGTAATTAGAAAAGGAAAAGATGTGCCTGCAAAACAACCTCTGCATTACAATATTGCCCACACTATAAACACCCCACCACGTGGTGTGTCCCTTCTCAGTTACACAGTGTAAGTCCTGTGTTGATTCAGGCTTGAATTACACAGTAAATCTTGTTTGTGAATTTATAGACTGTCCTTTGAAGGCAGAATTGTGCCAGCCTATTTATTTTAAAGTCCTCTTTTCACTGCAGCGGCATGCTTTTGAGATGTAATACCTTATGTGCAAAACCCCTGACTGACAAGCAGCTCTGCAAGCTCATGATACTTATAATACATTATATATTATCAATAAAAGTGTGCAAGACGTGTCATAGATCTTATTAACATAACTGTAAATTACAGGTACAAGTTTGACCTGTCTGTTGACGGATTAGAAGCAAAGCTTGGATTGTTAAACAGAAGTAAAGGGCTCAGGGCATCATTAAGCAAACTGTCTCAAGTAAAATGTCTGTATTCCACCATAAAAAGTCAAAACATACCTTGAAAGGTAGCTGTCCCCAAGGCAAGTTACAAAGTTTAAAGAAAACCAGAAATAGCTTTCAAGTAGGTTTTCTTTTTTTTTTTAAAAAAAAATTACATTTGCCATTGCTCTGGTATTAATTATGATCCAAATTGCTCCCAGAGACCTTGGCTGCCCTAAAATAATTTGTTCTGTGCCTCTACCCATCCCCCAAAGCAAACTGGAGAAAATAAGCTCTGAACTGCCAGGAGATCTAGACAGTAACCAAACTCTTAGATACTGGCAATGCACAGATTGCCTGCTCATCGTGTCGCCTTTCTGAGCTGAGATTAATTATGTCAAGACCAGCGAGTGCAGAGACAAGGAGGGTCCAAGCAGAGATTTAAAAGTGACTCTTCAGACATGCAGGAGTCTGTGCTGGCAGATTCAGCTGCAGAATTTGGACATTAGGTCACAAAGAGATCTTTTATGGATTTTCTGAGCAATATCTAGGATGTCTGTGCATGCTTAGGTAGCTTGACTAGTTTTAATTTATGGAGGGTTTTATTCTTTAATTGTTGGTCCTTTGCCACTTTGTGTTGTTCTCTTTGTGTTGACACTGTTCTCATTTTGGCAACAGGGAAGGATTTAAAGCAAGTCATTTAAGTGACTTGTCTGAAATTATGTAGTAGAACAAGAACAGGGCCAAGAACAGCTCATCGATGTCTTGTTTCCTAGCCCTCCACTTTATCCTGGAAATATTCCTTTTCTTCTGAGTGTCATTAGGAGTGATCTTCTAAGGAGGATAAATGAGGCTCTTTCCCCCCCATGTTTTAACTGCTCAAAAAATTGAATTTTATTTTTTAGGTTGTGAACTTCTGGTCTGGGGTGTTGGTGGTGTTTCCTTAGCGTGGTAAAGATGGGAGCTGGAAGGCAAGAAGCCCAGAAATGACTGTCTTTTTGCATTGTTTCTATAATATCATTTCTGGATCAAGTACAAAACCATGACTGAGAGAGACCTGTTCCATTGACTTGGGAGGGAATGGAGAGAGACATTTAAAAGAAATGTGTCCAGCTGGTGAGTAAGCTGGCATGCACCACTGAGTCGTTAGTAATGTTTACTCTATCAGAGTGGACAGTCTTTTGTAGCTGATGAAAAAGCTAACTCAGTCCATTGCACATTAAATTAAGTGAACACACACATGCGCCGTAATCACAACTCTCTCTCCCTCAGCATCGATCAGTAATAATTACCTTTTGGGTTGGGGGTGGAGGAGACAACCTAAATACTTTCAGGTTAATTATTACGCTCCTATGTTCAGAAAAATCCTAACATTTTAACAACAGCAACCTTTCTGTGCCTGAGGTCCTTTGAGACCTGAAATTGGCAAGGACTTGAGAATGTATATCTTTGAACAACAGCGCAATAAGTCATTCTGCTGCTTTGGTGGTTTGTTTTTTGGGTTGGTGGTTTTTTTTTTAATCTCTCCCAGAGTGATGTAAAAAGCTTTCTTTGATGAGTTTAATAATGTTAGTTTTCACTCCCACAGTCTTGTATATTGGATAAATAAAGGCACAAATAAGAGCAGCTTGAGCCCTGCACTGGACTTCCCCGACTCTCTCTGTTAACTGTAAAGTTCACTGTGCTGAAAACTAATAGCGTCTGGTTGTCAAGGAGCCAGAATAATGACATTTTGTGCCATTATTCTAATGTGTTTTTCACTGTACATTTTCTTTAATTATTTGCATGAGTAATATCATTATGCCTTCATGCCAATACAATTCTGATAATTAATTTACAAGACAGCAATTTCTTAATGATTTTGATGTCAAAGTTAATAGCAACATCTGATAGCTGATCTGTTGGTGCTGACATAAATTTAACTTTTAATGTATGAATGCCGAAGCCAACAGCAGCATAAATTACATTGGAGAAAAATAAACATCCACTGGGTAAAAACTGCAGTGGAAAAGTCTTGATCCTTACCCAAGGTTTATAAGTTCAAAATAAAAGCAAGGCCCCTGGACATGATACATGTCAGATTTATACTTTATCTTGGTTTATTTATATATTTACATCAGTAACATTATTGATGTCTGATACTTAAGAGATCAAATTATGATATCATATAAAAGATGATATTCTCTTGCCTCCAGCTTGGTGCATATATTCCGTAGTTTAAACTGAAAAAATGCATTAATTAAGCTTTTATCTTTCTGGTTCTTTAAGCATGAACTCTAAACTACTCTACAGTGGGGGGAAATTAAGTCTGGTGCCTGAACCTGAATTTGTATCTTAGTCTATGATTTCAGTTTGCAGTGTGTGGTAATAATATCAGCAAAATAGACTTTACGTGGAGGTAAATGTTGTTAATATCAATAAAACAAGAAACAGAGTAATGCCTAATAAGATTTGAGATCAATATTTTAGTACATTTTTACTGTATGGAGGTGATATGTAGATAAAGAGATAACTGCATGTGTAACTATATATGTACATACCTTCCTATATAGGCTACATAAGTATTACAAGACCATTAACACAGAATACAACCACATTCTTCAGTCTTTGTCCAGGTGCTCTGAAGATCACTTTAGAAGTTTATAGGCATTTTTATTTACCAGCTAAATATTTTAGTACACCTTAGTATTGAAAAAATGTATCTGAAACAAATTATGATAACCATAAAATGGTGACGGTTGTTTTCCCTTTATTTTTTTTTAATCAAAAGCAAAGCCTCATTCCATGATACAGTTGCTAACATAATATTTATTCCCACCCACTTCAGCCAGTTAAACGTATAGGTGAAATGTTAAAACCCATTATAAATAAAATTGATCCTGCTGTATATTTTGTCTTTTCACCGATTGGCTTTTCATCAATGATATCCACCGAGGGGGTGCACGTTTCATTTTACATACTGAGGAGATAATGATACAGCCTCAATCAGACCTTCCATGGCTGGACTATCAAGAGCTGCTACTGCAGACTCAGATCATTTGCCTCTGAAGTGCACTACCTTTCCTTCTCCTGTGTCCACACAGGGCTGTCTGTCCATACCTGCTGAACAAGAAGCCTGTTTGTCTGAAGATGATCAGGGGGCTGGAGCACCTCCCCTATGAGGACAGGCTGAGAGAGTTGGGGTTGTTCAGCCTGGAGAAGAGAAGGCTCCGAGGAGACTTAATAGCAGCCTTCCAGTACCTGAAAGAGGCTACAGGAGAGATGGGGAGGCACTCTGCATCAGGGAGTGTAGTGAGAGGAGAAGGGGTAACAGTTTTAAGCTGCAAGAGGGTAGATTTAGATATCAGGAATAAATGTTTTCCTGTGTGGGTAGTGAGGCGGTGGCCCAGGTTGCCCAGAGAAGCTGTGGATGCCCCATCCCTGGAGGGGTTCAAGGCCAGGCTGGATGAGGCTTTGAGCAACCTGGGCTAGTGGGAGGTGTCCCTGCCCATGGCAGGGGGGGTTCAAACTCAATGATCTTTAATTCCTCACATGTATTTCTGGGGAGCTGTACTTTAGAAGAAGCCTGTGGGATAAGAGGGACTTTGCTCTGAATTTTAAGCTGTCCCATGCAATGTACCATGAAGGTAGGTTGCAGCTGCAGAGCTGCACACTCCCGTGAATGTAGCGCTCTGGCAGAGTACCGGAGAAGACCATGGATGAGAAGAGATATCTGAGAGCCCTTGGAGTCCAACCGCCCTTTGTCAGGACACACACATCTAGTAGCACATCCAGATGTTCAGACATAAGCTGAGCCCACCTCAACCTTTTGTTCTTAAGAGCATTGGACTGAAGCAGGTACTAGACATATAAGGACAGTGAGAGAGAAGACTGGAAAAGAGTCTGATATATGGAATGGAGATTTTTTTGTTACATAGGTTTTGTCAAGTGTGCTTCCTCCTCACGCATTTGTCTGTGGTGAAGATCTGCACGTGCTTTCCACTACCAGAATAATTTAATTTCAGAGCCTTTTTTTTAGGGTGGAGAAAAGAAAAGGGAGATTTCTTTCTGTGTAAAATTACCCTGTATTAATTAAATAGTATTTTAATATTAAATTTCTAAAATAATAACATTTCACATTATGAGACTTTGAGAAACGGGTGGAATACTAACTGACCAGCCTTTCTCCTTGGTCAGCAGAAGGCATGGCTTTTAGCTGCTCAAGTTTCCTTTGGAAACAGGTTAGCCAAAAACACATCTCGGTTTTAAGAATAGCTCCTCAACAAGAAACAGCAGTGTAAATGTTATCTTTATTCCAGGTGAGCAGGAATTTTCTCTTTAAAGCATTTATGAGGAGCGTTAGCTTTGTGGTTTCATTGTTGGAAGGTGTAAGAGATATGACTGTGATTGTGGTTTCTCCCCCACAACCCAAATGTCTTTCTTGCATGTGGCATTTCAGAAAACCTTTTTTTTTTTTTTTTTTTTTTGCCTCCAAGCATGTGGAATGCCTGTGCAGAAAATATTTTTTTAGTGCAGGGCTTGTCATGAGTTGTACACAACGTATCTGAAATGCAGTGTAGGAGTTTGAAAGGGAGTTTTTAAAAATTCAGAGCTGTCTGGTGGCTGGGAGAATTACTAATGAAAATATGTTTGCGTTTAATGTTGAAACCAAATGTCCCATAGAGGAGAATGGCATTAATTTATTCCCTCCCCAAAATTCATACCGAAGTTTCCGTAGCCTTAAATCCAGCCTGGATAACTTAGCCTCTGAGTCAAAAACTGCTCCCTATGCCTCACACAAACACCCACACCCAGGCATCTCATATTATCTGCCATCTCATATTATCTTCCCTTTCTTCAGCCTGCTAATTATTTACTACACCAATTATTGTGGGCTATCTTAAATTAGCTTCCCAGTGACTCAAACATTCATTAACCACTCAGGTCCCAGCAGTTCGGCAGGTGCATGAAGGTCAGGGGCCTGGGATGTAGCAGCAGAAGTTATTTAGGTCACAGATGGTGGTCTTTCTGCACCCTGAAGCATGGCAGAGACATCAGGGGTACCACCTGGAGGTGGGGGCGTGGCTGGGGTGTCCCTGACACCCTTAGGTCTCTGTCTGCTTTGGCCATGGGGCTATTGACGGCTGCTCTAATACAGGCCTGGCACCTCAGGGATTTTGGGACAATGAGTCCCACTGAAGATGTGGAGGGCTGCACAGCAGGTGGGTAGCATCATGCCTTTGAGTCATGAAGCCTGAGGGAGATGGGCAGCAGCAGTCCACTCTTCACTTTCTTTAATTAGTCGCAGGCTCGGAGATGTGACTGTGGGTATGATCTAACTGCTTCGGTCCTGAGTGCAGAAGCTGGTTTCTGCAAAGGCAGTAATTAGTCAGTAGGCAGCCTAGCTACCAAGTACAATGCTCATTGTTTCTCTCCTTGACAGCTAACTCAGGCTGGTTATTAACACAAAAAAAACCCCCCAAAAAACCCTTTCACTTTGAAAATCTTTTTGTTCCCTCTGTCTTCCACCACTTCCTTTGCAGAAACCATGCTGAACCACATTACACTGCAGCTGGGGTTGCAGAGCCTCTTTAAGGTGACATTTGATGCCCTGGTCCAGATGTCCCAGACTGGACTAAGACCAGAAAAGCCAGCAGTGTGTTCTGGTGGAAGTAGCCTCTGAGTTCCCATTGCACGCACTGTTGCACATCGAGCTGGGAAAAAGTTTTGCAGGAATAACTCTACATTATGTTACATGGCAGCTTTGTTTTCTTTTCCTGTTTTTCAGTTTTCCTGACAACACGAAAATCGTTTCCTCTGGTACTTGTTGAACTGGGGTTGGTTACGCTGACTGAGTTCTGTAACTGTTTGGATGTCTCAAGTCTGCAGACCACAAAGAGATCTCACTGTAACTGGACAGTCGGTAATATCCATTTATTCTTTGTCACCCAAAAGTGTCAGTCATACAGTTTACTAACTGTACCGAGCAATGTGGTTTTAATACAATGTGTATTTACAGACTGTAGTACTGCAATCCATAAAGCCTTAAAAAAGATGCTATGTTAGACTACTAAATCGTATGATTCTACAAGGGGCTGTGTATATTTTTGCATCCACTTTAGACTTACACACATACAGTATTTCCAGTTGTTTACATATGTTAGAATCTCTTGCATTTAAATAGCTCATTATGCAAATATTTACGAAATACATGGATATTTATTTTTACTGTACCCTCTATTCAATCACCGAGCTGAGATTTAATGTCTAAACATTGTCTACAGCGTCGCATGTGCAGTAATGAATTATGAGTAATTATGTACTATATACAATTATACAACAAAGACTATAGATTCAAAACATATTAACGTTGCAAAGCCAAGCACTCAATTTCATTGAGTATCAGAGGTAATGTGTAATCCTAATTCAGCTCCCAGTTATGCATGTGTGCCTTATAACATGGCCTTCACTAGCCACACTCCTGTGGTCCCCAGACACTGTGAGCAGCAATGGGTGCATAACCATGTCGCCGGCCAAGGCTCCACGCTCCGGCCAAGCCCTGGGATCAGGCCAAAGCCAAATCTGCAATGTTTCCCAGAGAAGAACTTTTTTCCTGGATTTGGTCACCTAAGCAACTGACCTGGCTCAGCGAGCATGTTTCTGATTTTCCCACCCCAACAGCAAGAGCTTGCAGCAAGAGAACACCCTGCACTAATTCACCTCTCCGTCTGGAGCTGTACACTGAGCAGGGATAATTTTGCATTTGAGACAGTTGAAAGAGCACTGTGTTCTCCTGTAATCAAAGACTGAGCCTGGAGTACACTTCGTTGAAAGGGGTTTTTTTTGACCAAAATATCTTCCACCAGGAAGTGCTGCTTTGTGGGAACTCAAATGTTTTGTAAGAACATTTTGTTTGTGATGACATTTTTTGATAGAAAAAATGTGAGCGATTCAAAATCTGAAGAAGGTATTTCTCACTGCTAGTTGTTACACTATAAACCTGATTATTTTGGTTTCAGAGTGTATGTTTTTATATTTTCTGTTCAAGGGTTAAATATTATCAAACCACCTGCACATGACCTTGAAATGTTTTGATCCTGTTAATTCTGACATTGTCCAATTTGATTATTAGAAGACTTCAATAAGCTTGGGGTTTTAGTAAGAATGTTTTTAATTGCCTTTGTGCATGCAAACTTTTCTATATTTTAAGCAAGCAAATCCCAGAAACTTAATTTCCGCAGAATTACTGCCGTGAGGATGACACCCAATCTAAAAAAAAAAAAAAAAAAAAAGTTCAAGTGGATAACACTTGCCCAAGTTATAAGCAGCCAAAATAAATTTACAGTTTACATTGAGTAATCTCAATAATAGATGGCATCCTTAGTTCCATCTACGACATTGCAAACAATTTGTCCTTGGACATTTTTTTGTCTCTGAAAACAGTTACTGTATTTAATTTTTAAAATAAAATAATTTATAGAGAATTTGTAACACAGAAAGGGGGTATTTTAAGTCATTTTTTTCAGTGTTAGCTGAATCAGTGATGAAGTATACAACTGCCTACAGGCAAAAAGTATTTCTTAAGCTAATTTCTAGCAATATGCATCCTGCCTTTTAATAAAAACCAGACTAAAGAGAAGGCTCTTTAGCTGGGGACAGGTTGGACTACAATAATACCATTTGGGTAAAGATTTCTCAGGATGCTAAAATGAACCTGATCCCATTTTTTTATTTTTTTTTATTTCTGATTCACAAAACATTTTATAACTTCCTGGGGTACTTATGTTAATTGACTTGTAGCTCAGCACGTTCTGGCTATGGAAAAAGGTAAAGAAAAACAGTGATGAAGGAGACTCTCATGAAGGTAAGCTCCAGAAAATATTAGGAATCTTATTAAAAAGGAATGCTTTAATAACATTTCCTACTAAATAAATAGTCTTTGGCTAGCGTCTGACATAACAGATAGGGATGCTCCAGGTCATTCCTCGGGTGCTGTCTCTGGAGGTATTTGGAACGAGCAGGCATGCTCAGAAGTGTAACCTGGATAGTACAGAATCCAGCTCTATACAGGACACTGCAACAAGGACTTGTTTGGCTGCAGACTTGCCTGCTTTTTCTCTGAAATATGAATTGGCTGGGTAAAAGAGATCACCCTGATTGTCCGCAGACCCTTAGCCTCAGGTGGCCACAACCCCTTCCAAGCTTTTTTTACGTTCACTTCTCTACTAGCTGCTTGCTGTGGATCTTAATAGAGAAATCAGCTTCTGAACTTCCAAGGACTGAGATTCTTGAACAACCTTCCTACAGACATATTGAGGGAGAAGGAAGCCAGGAGAGATTATGAGATGCATCTCAATGCGTTTATGAAAGGGATTATAGACCAGCCAACCCTGCAATTGCAGCCAACTCTGGTGGGCAGTTCAGGAGTTTCCTTTGCTTGCCCCAGCAGACTTGTCCAAACTCAAGAAGACTGATGTCTTTTCAAAAACTTCAGGTTCTTTTTGGAGGCCAGCAAAAGCTAGCTGAGAGGTGGGTTCTTGCTGCTAAGATGCAGGCACGGAGGTCAGCCATGCCAGCCTTCACTCAGACCTCACTGGGGTCCTGTGTCTTCTGCTGGCTTCTTCTCCTGGTCCTACCTCAGTCTCACCGTGTGGTCTTGGGAGAGTCAAGCCATGTACACATCACATTTTCTCATCTAAAACATTGGGACAGGCATTTCCTACACCACTATTATGAAGGCAGTGATGGGAAACGGCTCCGAGATGCTTGAATAAGGTGTGATAGATGTGGAAATCATTATTCTAGTAAGCTTGCAAAACAAAGTCCAGTGCTTGGAAGGCATCAACCCAAGCATTTCTACAGCTTCAGCTTGCTCTGCTCTAAAGTTAAGACTCCCATTCTGCTCCCCTGGACTGCTCTCCCATCACCGTCCTATACAAGCTCTGTTTCAGGTGGGAAGCAGAATGCCTTTAAAAAGGAAGAGAAAAAGGAAGGCAAAAGAAGAGACACACCTGTGCATTTCACCTACTCCCTGCCATATAGCTACAAACATGTTGTGTTTATTTATATATAAATAAACACACTTTTTTATCACTGCAACTTGTAAATAGGAAATGAAGTCACAGCCCTCGAAATTATAATGGCAGGCACACAAAGACATAGTTTCTGGCACAGAATTCAATTAACAGATAGCAATCACCCTTGGGTGACTGTGTGAGGTGGAAATATACAGGCATGCTAATAAGTAATATCTGAAAGCCAAGGCGTTTATCAGCCAGCAGCCAGACATGGGCATAAGTGTGGGCAGACAGCACTGCTCTGGGATATTTAATAAAACCTGCTCTCTCCATTTGAGGATTTGTGTTTAATCATTTGGTAACATTTTAGAAACATCCAGGCTGGGAAAGCTTCTCAAATGGAACTGCTTAGGTCAGAAAATGTAGAGAGTTATTTACCGATACTGAAATAGCCAAAGGAACAGAGCGGGTTTTAGGTAATATTAACAAAATTCTTTGTTGCCATCTTTTTGACCTTTTGAGGTTCTAGGGTATGCCTGCTACGTGAATCACAGCCTTATCTGGCGAAACATGCAGAAGGCGCTCGTTAATGCTGGGAAAGCAAATGATTGAACTGCTGTTTAAAATAAAGTTTTTAACTCTTTTTTGCTTGGTTGAAAGCCTAAAGCTAAAATAGTTTTCTTCTAGGCTCCTCGAACTTTAATTTGCATTGCATTTTTGGGCCATTTTTTTATTCAGGCAGACCAAGATTTGTCATCCACCGAAAGATGTTCCATTGAAACTTTCTCATCAGGGCTCTCTTTGTGCCACAGCAGTCGGGTGAATTCTCAGGACTGTTTTGCATCTCTAAATACCGCCGCTCGGAGGAATGGCAAATCCAGAAGTGAAGGCATGGCTTTCTTTAAAGGAAGGCATTTCAACTTAGAAAGGTATTTGTTAGGAGCTTCATGCAGAAGAAACGTGGTGTTAGTACATTCTTGGGTAACTCTGTAAGGTTAAAGCATTCAACAAACAAAAGCGTTTTTTCGTGGGACATGCAGGAAACAGCACATGTCAGTCATTATCAAAGGGGGCTGGAGGCTTTTGGCTAGGAAGCAGATGGTGTTGCTGGTTTTGGTTTTCCCTCTGCTCTGAGTAAGCAGCCATGCATCTGGGGTCATCAGCTCTGCTCCTGCAACCCGGCCACTGGCAGCAGGAACTCTGGGGTGCTCCCACTCCGGCCCGAGAGCAGGGAGCCCCGCTCCGAGAGTGTTGCCTCAGGCAATGGGCATGTGCCTACTTTGGTTTGAACATTCCTGACGTCCATGCAGGCTCCGGTGGTCACCGATAGCTACGTAGCAGTTAAGCGGTGGGCTGATTGCAGAGTCATAGCAATTTTGCTTTGTCAAAGACGCAGGCGGTTTGGAACAGATGTTGAAGATGGGCTGAGGACATGCCACACACACCCTCTAGCAGGTACTCTCTGTACCTGCTCCTTTTCCCCAGGGATTAGCCTCCTCTGCCAGCCATTTCCCATGCCGCTGGCACGCAGCCCAGCTTGGGCTGTGCTCAGGAAGCTGTAAAGTGGCTCAGAATAGCTGCAGTGAAGCTGTCTCTGCGCCGCTCCCGTCACAAAGAGTTTTCAGTGCCCACCTCGCTAATGGATGGGTTTCTCCTCTCCAGAGCGCCGAACAATGTGGCGATACGTTCAGGTTTTATTAGTTGTGAGTTTAGCGCGGCCGCATTATTCATAACGGCAGCACCACAAGAGAACGGCACAGTTCATCCCAAGCGGCAGACCATCAATCCTGCAAGCTGCGCAGCGCCGTCGAATGGTGTGTTTTCACCACTTATTTTGCAGGAAAGCTATTTGTATTCCCTCTGTATGTAAACCCAAGCTGTTTTAATATCGCAAGCCCAAACTGTGTTGGAGGAGGTAATAACAACAACAACAAAAAAATTGCAAGCAGAACATTTTAGAAAACTCAGTCATAACTCTGAGACACCAAGGCTTGGTACCCACTGCCAAGCAAGGGGAGGACAAGTGCTGTGACATGGTGACATGCCAGCCCCTGTGGCACTGCTGGGGGGTGTCAGCCTTTGCCCAAGATATGGCAGCAGAGCCCTGAGGTTGCTTTAGGACTGAACTCCTCATCTGCTTTGCTGTGAAGCATGTGGATCTGCACAGGTGTGGGATGAGGACAGACCTTGTGTTTCTCCTGGCTTGGTTTCCTTTCAAGACAGCAGCTGCAATAACGGAGCGTGTGAAGGATGCTCGGTGGAGATATGTCAGTGGGCAGAGCGTAGGTGAGTTGATCAAAAGTTCAAGACAATTGTAATTTACTGGGAGGAGGACACGTCACCTGCCTGACATAAATCAGGCTTTGCAGGCATCAGGAAGCAGTTCAAGCTCTATGTCGATTTGCTGCCATGCTCTCCTCCGGAGACTGTCACCTCCTGGGTTTGCAAGGAGAGCAAACAGCTGCTCAGGAGGAGCCGGTCCGAAGCAACTGCCTCACTTCTCGTAGGCACCAGGTGACTGCTGGAGAGATGGAGCTGACTCTTACGTGCTTCTGCACTCAACCTAGTGACCCAGAAATGAAGTGCTACACAAGCTATTACCAGTCTTTTCGGCTACGACCTCTTGTAAAGCTCCTGTCTCTGCTCCAGCAGCCGTCGCAGGGGCTGGAAGCTGGGCAGCAGCTGCCCCCTCATCACCCATGGCCTGAGCACTTTTTCTGTGATACCTGACAGCATTCATTAAAGGACATGTTCTTTAGAAGAATTGTGTAGATTTTAGACTACTGTGTATATTTATATTAATTGACTCAGACCCAATGGCTCAGGGGAAATCATAGAGTCATTAAAGTTGAAAAAGACCTCAAGGATCACCAAGTCCAGCTGTCAATTGCAGAACAGCCTCTTGTAACTTTTGCAGGAAATATTTTCTGACTTTGTGGAGACCCCCACCCCCTTTCTCTCCTGCATCCACACCCTTTCAGGTATGGTCATTAAAGTAATTAACCCTGGGCTGAGAGAAGGACCTCTGATTTCCCAAGTCTTACATCTGAAGCAAGCTCCCTACACTCCTCCAGTTGCTTTGTCCACTGTTGATATTGACTCTGGAAACGCTGACAGCAGCTACTAAAGGTTAAACATGTTGGTAGAAAATCAATAGTGTGATGCTCCCTTCTCCCTCTCCCCACAGCTTCTGAGGGGTAAAATGGCCCCTAGGTACATGAAGAACGCAAGTTAACACTTCTCCGACTCAGAACGCATGCATTTATGCAAGAGGCTTAAAGGAGAGCTCTTACTATCCTAGTACAGCAACGCTCCTCTTCGTGCAGCGCTTGGAAGAGCGACTGAGGCTTCTGCAGGTTAGTTATTATGCAGGGCATGTGTTTGAAAACGTTAAGTACCTTGATTGTCTCTCACATAGCTGGTGCTGTCAGCAGTTTGCACAGTGCTTCACAGTGCTTTTATGTGCCTTTTTCCTCCCTGAGATACCTGTGTTCCGTTCACAACTGATTCTGCTTCTGAAGCAATTCATTAAACATCTTCAGTGTGCCACTTCTGTGAAGAGGTCAATTTGCTCCTTCTGCCTAGCGATGCAAAACTCCGGGCTTCACCTGGTACATGCAAGTACTAGATGCATTTCTCGCTGTTGAAAACTTTCGCTTTCCTCCAATCTACCCTCTCTAGCTATCCTTTCCTTTGCCTATCACAGACATTTATTATTCATGAAATGTAGAGACTGATGCTGCCGTGTCAGCCTAGGGCAGGTGCAGTGGGGTAGTGTTCTCCCTCTCTGGAGGAGACATTTTTCAAAGGACAGAAAGCAGCTGTTTCTTTATCTTAGGTCCCTTTGTCTTTCTGCCAAGGTGCCAACGCGGTGGTGGGTTGGTACACACTCATGGTGGTGGGTTGGTACACTCTCGTGTGATGAGGTTCCTGGAGCACAGCCAGCTGTTGGATACCTGTGGGGTGTCTCTGGCTTTTGGTCCTCTCTGAGGTGGCTAAAAACAGGACTCTGGGAAGGAGTCCTGTCCCCAAAACCAATTTTTTAAGGCTTTTTCCTTGCCTTACTACTTGTGGAGTAGATTAATCTATAAGTCCTCAGGGAGACTTTATCTACAAAACCCCACCCTCCTAGGTCCAAATACCTCTCTGTATTCAATATAATAGTTATTTTTGGGGTTTTTTGGGGGTTTGTGGGAGTTGGGTTTTTTTTGGGGGGGGGGGTTAATCTGGATATTTCTAATATGTAAATTGACCTGGATCACATCGGCACATAGTGGATACAATAGGGTTATTATTACAAAAAATATCTTTTAGGCTGGAGGGATGTGAACCAAAAGTAAACTTTGCCTTGATCTTAAGAGGGTCCTAGGAAAAAGGGGGTTTTCCCTTTTTTCCATAATTCTTGCCATTGTTCTGGAGTCACTTTTATTTTGCCATTGCAGCTAGGAGTGCAGCTCATGGTGTTTGGTTAGCCTACCAGTGCTGGAGGGAGCACATTTGCTGACATAAGGGTTCACAGGGCTTCACAAAGATGTCCAGAGGACCTTGGTCAATATTGAATGAGTTAAACAGCAGATCCTGACATAAATGGGACCATTTCTGTTGGAATATCAAACACATTAATTAAACTGTCATCCAAAGACAAGTATGGACATATGGAGTTGATATATTTTTCTGTAACAGTGATTGCTTTGGTTACATTCTTATATTGCTTATTGTAGTAGTTACAGCTTTTTTTGGCAAGATTTTTTTTTTGTGTAAGTGATTGAATATAATTTTTTGGGCTGTATTTTTTGTACGATATAGTTTCTGTTTGTAAAACTGTGGTGTTTCTTTTCTTTTTTTCATTTTTTTTTTAAAAACAAAGTCAGACTCCAAATTTAAGAAGTAAAACTGATTGAAAATATATACCTGGAGAGCACAAATCAGTGGCTGCTTCAGAAGCAGCAAACTCTCAGAGCTAGTAGCTTATGAAAACATTGCAATTATATTCCTCTTGATATAACAGTATTTTCTTTCTTTCTTTTATCATAGAAAGGGTCTGTAGAAGTATTTACTTGAATCGCCAAAAAAGTCCAGTTCTCAAGGATGCCGATCAACTTGTTATTCTTTGTTTTGATTCAGATTAAATATCTTCAGCCTGTGGTTCATTTCCAAACACACAAAACCAAAAAAGCCCAAACAGTAAGTGATGCCTCACATTTCCTGTTGGAAAAGATTTCAAAAGCTCATAAAATATCTCCAGCCCATACAATATATCATGTCATATCAATTTATGGTAGTCAATGAACAGTCGGAAATGGTGGAGGAGAGAAATGGAGAGCCTATAATATTCTGCTTTATTCAGAACTGTATATCAGAATGTTGGTTTTTTTCCTTTACACACAACTCAGGCACAACATCTCCTCTTCCTTGCTTCAGAAAAAAAAAAAAAAAAAGAAGAAAGAAAAAAATCCACATATTTGTATTATATTATGTTCTCCAAGCAGCAAATTCCCTCTGCCAACTATCTGTGGGTGTGCAGCCCTTCCTCGGGAACAGGCTGTATCTTCCGAGTTCCTGTGTTTGCGATATCACAGTGCTTTGGCTCTGCAAAGCCATGAATGGGGCCATTATGAGGGGCCGCTTGATAATTAAGATTCTGAGAGGGGTAGGCTGCTAAAAGCGTGTTTAGTGAGGAAATTACAAGGCCAATATAAAAAAAAAAGTTTTTTCGAGTTCCGATTGTATTCTTTTCTTCTGTGGCTCTAATTTTTCAAGGTCTGGCTGGATCATGTTGAGGTTTTCTTTCATCTCTTTTTTTTTCTCTCCATAACAGGAGCTGAAGCTGGAATCTAAGTCCAAGTTAATGAAGCTGCCTCAAAGTTGAGGAGGGAGAGAATAAACCACAGCTCTGAGGCACAGACCACTGGAGATTCCTCTTTCAAACCCTGCCTCTGCTGCTCACTGGAGTTATTTGATTTGGGAACAAGATATGAATTCACAACATCTGATTTGTAGAAATAACCTGGAGGAAGGAAAAACAGTGAGAAATACTAATTTCAGATATCATTTTCATCTCTCAGTTTCCTAATAGTCTTCCCCAGCTCTAATAGCATTAACCAAATATAAAGCCCAGACTTTGGGGAAGTTGTGCACCGACTGACAAATACGTCTCCAAACAGCCCACAGTTCAGCACTTCTGATTCTGTCAGTACCCTGTGACCAGGGAAGGTTTGGAGCATAATTCTCTCCCAGTTATTCATCTTCTCCCTTTCTCTCTCTTTTTTTTTTCTTTTTTTTTTCTACCTGCAAAGAAATACACTAGGCAATTCATTGCTGATTTCCCAGGAGTGTTGTTCATGCCAGTTTATTTATATATTTATTATTCCAGTGTAAACTATTGACGTTCTTTATGGTAACCTGCAAATCAAATGATAGAAGCAGAGGGCTGGCCATCACACCAAGTGCTGTAGAGCCGAACATAGGGGCAAGGATTTAGTTGTCTTCAACAGGCCATTTACATATATCCAACAGTGTTTTAGCATGTTAGCATAATAATTTATTGTGATAAAGTGTCAGAACCACAACTGGGAAAAATCTATATTAAGGCTGATAAGAAAGGGACAAATTCAACTTAGAATTTGTTCAATTGCAAAATAAAAAGCATCTCTAATAAAGCACTTGTTTTTAAGCTCCCTTCTTCCTATTCCTGACTTTGTAACCAGTATTTCTAACAATTTATACACCTCCATGTTACACAGTCCTTTGTTACTGTGTGAAAAATGTACACAAATGAGGTTCATTGATTACACAGGGGAAGTAGTGACAGTCCTGCCAAATGCCTAAAGAAATCGAATCAAAAGAGTTGTCATTTTTCTTTATTGATGTAGTATTGTTCCCTTTCCTATGAAAGAATAACAATGTGATTCTGAAATTGTTGTGTTCCTTTGCACGGTATATTGGTTTCCATATGGTAGGAATCTCAGTGGGGATATGCTGGTTTACGCTAGCAGAAGCCCTAGTTGCTTATTTGAATGCCATCTTGCTATGTTATCTTGGTAGAGACAAAATGTTCCTGTGGTTTTCATGTAACCTTGCCTCATCTCCAAAGCTCAGATGTCCTTGCCACTCAATGGAAGGTTACTGGTGAGAAATGTTTGAGCTTTAAATGGATTCTTGGTTTTGAATAGGACCCCTTTTCCAATGTGTTTAAAGCCAGGATTAGATACAAACACCTCTGAAAATTGTGAATATTTAAACGTGGATCTAGACTGAATTGTGCAACTTAAATCTATTTCTAATATATAGATAAATGAGTGTGCAAAGAGTGTACGCACACATGCACATACATGTATGTGCACACATAGACACAACACGTATACTGATACGTGTCCAAACCAATGTATGTGTCTTGATTCAGGGTTGTACTGGGAAATAAGTGACTTACTTCTCTTCCAGTGGAATTCCATCAGTTTTGACTATATTTCCTGAAAAAGAATTCACATTTTAAAAAAGTTTAAAAACCACTTCTTGAGTAGCTAAACGAGTTACTGGTGGTAAAAAAAAAATATCAAAGGAATCAGTTACATTTTTTGGAAAATATCTCTTATTGCCTATAAGCTAGATTTTAGACATGTCTAAATTGCTTCTGTGCAACTTGGGTATTTTTAAATGTTCATTAGTTCCTTATCATTGTTCTATACTGATATCAATGTAAGATTTTGAACTGAGGAGGATCATAATAAAAGGAATGTCCTGGTTCAGCTGAGACAGAGTTCACTTTCTTCATAATAGCTATCGAGAGGCTGTGTTTGGATTTGTGCTCAGAAGAAAGCAGATAAAAAGTAATGTTTATGCGGCTGCCAAGGTCTTTCAGCTTCTCTGGCTGTC